>CAUYRH010098260.1:0-17961 GCA_963574655.1 Perodicticus potto
AGCCAGCCACGTACACCTGAGCTGGCAGGTTCGAATCCAGCCTGGGCCCGCCAAACAATGACGGCTGCAACCTAAAAAAAAAGGCCTGGCGTTGTGGCGGGCACCTGTAGTCCCAGCTACTTGGGAGGCGGAGGCAGGAGATTCACCTTAGCCCAGGAATTGGAGGTTGCTGTGAGCTGTGATGCCACTGCACTCTCTCAAGGGTGACAGCTTGAGGCTCTGTCTCAAAAAAAAAAAAAAAAAAAAAAAAAAAATCAAAGGACCTCTTAGATTGCTTGATGTTTAAATTTAGTGGGCAGAAACCGGCACACAGATAAAGCAGGTAGGACGCCGCCGCCCTTGATGCTGGAGCTTTCCAGGAACACGCATGAACTGTGGCTTTTTCATGCACAGTTGACTCTATATAAACTGATTGACACCTTTGGGGGTCGTCTTTCCACTGACTCATAATTTTTCACACTCTTGAAAAAGGGTCCTGTACACCCTGTATTCTCTAGTTAAAGCTGAAAATTCAACTCATCATATTTACACAATAAAAAAAATCCATTCTGCCTTGTTTTTAATTGCAAATTCTACTCAAGGGACTCGTTCCCCTGCTTAGGAGGCAGCCCTGTGCCTTCTACTGGAGAAGCAAGTGCAGTCAATTATGGTAATGAAATGTCAATAAATATAAAAATTTAATACAGTCTGCTCTGGGTGAGTGGCAGATGAGGACTTGCCTCCCAGACAAATTTGCTGCTGCTGCAAATATTAAATGCACCTGAAAGAGTATCTGGTTGCCTGAGAGCTCTCCAGTTAAGAACAGGACGGGAGCATGAGGTACCAACTGGGCTTTCCCATTATGCTGTAATCACAGCAGCAAAGCCAGTGCTATCACTGACAGCCATCCCAACATCTTAACTTATTATAAATTGAACTTCCTATGTCCCCATGAATAATCTAAGATTGGTGCCTACCAGCACTTTTTTTTTCTTGATGAAAATGTAAATAAACCTTTTCTTTTTTGCTTTCCAGACCAAAGAATTATTATTCTTATAAGTAAGGTCATTGCTGTCTTTAGAGAGATACGTTAATTTAGTGTATCCTAATGCAATCATCTCAACATAGCAGTTTTCTGCCATAGCTTTTTAGGAAGCAGCAACCTAAAGAATAATTTAATGTGAGTCATCGTCCACAAGCATGCAATCTTGAACTGTGATTAGTTTTTATTTATTTTGTTTATTTGCTTTTTTGAAGCAGTCTCACTATGTTGCCCTGGGTAGAGTGCTGTGGTGTCACAGCTCACAGCAACCTCCAACTCTTGGGCTTAATCGATTCTCGTGTCTCAGCCTCCCAAGTAGGTGAGACACAGGCGCCTACCACAATGCCTGGCTATTTTTTTGTTGCAGTTGTCATTGTTGATTTTAGCTGGCCCAGGATTTGAACCTGCCACCCTTGGTGTATGTGGCCAGCGCCTTACCCACTGAGCTATGGGCGCTGCCTGTGATTACTTTAAAATATAGTCTCATAAAACACATAGAAATGTATTTGTACATTAATTTTTCTCATGTAATGGTTAATGTCAATGTATCCACATAGAACACTGTTCTGGATTCATTTTTTTATGGAGAGAATATTTTTTCTTCCAATTTATTCATGAGAGTCAAACATTTTTTATCTTATTTAAAAATATAATTTCATAATATAAAAAGGTGTATATACCTTTTAGGCATGTATACCTAACATTTAGGTATTCGCAACCTGTTTCCTACAAAGCTCGTCAGAATGATTAGATTTATCAAGATAATTTAGAAGCAGTTTATTAGAGATTGTGTCTCAAAGTACTTTCATAGGGCAAGTCCCATGTTGTAGATTTGTATCACAGCCTGATTTTATCCACAATTCATAACAATCTCAAGTGAAGCATGTATTTCTCATCCGATGGGCCTTACGCCTCTGTGATTCTGTGTTGCAGGTGGACTATTCTGTCATAGCATCACAAGCTGGGGCCACCCTCAACAACCTCATGAGTCACGCGCAGGAGTTAGTGGCGAAACTTCGTTCTCTACAGTTTGATCAACGAGAGTTTGTGTGTTTGAAATTCTTGGTGCTTTTTAGTTTAGGTAAGAAATCCTTTTCTCATGCTACCTACAACCAAAGCTTACTAAACGAAACTGACAGGGGAGTCGCTTGAAGTCAGTATATGTTTTGGTTCTATCAAGACAATGCCTTCCTTACAAATCATGAAATTTCAAACATGAATATATTTCACATATATTTCTACATGATTCATTGTTCTTTTGTGGATAGGTTGGGCTGTGGAAAACGAGTTATACAATCAGAGTCCTGGATTGTCCTTCATAATGGACAGATAAGCAATAGTCAAATAAAACTCTGACAGAGGCTTAAAGGAGATCGCTCCGGAAAGATGTATAGTGTCAATTCAGAGCCACCTTCCCGTGTTGATCATTTCTATGTGACTTTTATTCCAGCTTGCTACCTATTGCTATTTTTCTTCTAAAATATGAATAGTAATTAAAAACATGTTTTCTGAAAAAAATCTCTATTGGGATTAACTAGAGAATGTTTATAACCAGATGCACCACTATGCAAGTATAAAAGATGACAGTTGTCAAGGGGAAAGGATGCTTCTTTAGGAAAGCTTTGGAGAAGAAAGATAACTAAGCAAGACAGATTAGCTAAATCAAGGTTCTCAGTGAGTCAGATGAGAAAAATCACCACTGCTTGGAATAAAAAAAGGATTAAGGAGATGGATTTTTATTGACTTCAAAGGAACAGATTTTTCTGCCTGTCCCTTACTTGATTTCTGTATTTTGTTGGCTTAATAAAGCCAACTTAAATAAACTTTTTGCCAAGTCCATTTATTACTTATTGGCAGACAGCTGAGGGAGGCAACTTCCCTCGAATGAAAAAATGCAGAAATCAGATTTACCAACATATGCTTTTTCTTTAGTCTCCAGTTAGAAGATAGTCGTGAATTCATATCCTAAGAAATAAAACAATAAAACAAACTGCAGAGCAAAACAGATGTGTCTACTCTCCAAAATTGGTACTTTTGTTTCAAAATTCTTCTTGACAGCACCACACAACTGTTGCTAATCAAGGGATAGTTTGAAGTAATAGAACCAGAGTTAATTTTTCATGTGTAGTCAACATTTAAAATAAAAAGAACATTTTCATATTTTGGAAAAATGTGATAAATATAGCAAGAAAGAAATGTTACTGAAAATTTGAGAAGACAACAGAATTTCATAGATGTAGTGTTCAAAGGTTTGCAATGCCAGGACTAGATCCTGTGTGGTTTCTGTATTAACCACAATAAAAAGGAAAGTTCTGTTCAAGTAAGTCTGACTCTTTTACACAAGAATAGTTTTTATAAAGAGTGAGATAACATAGTTCCCCTCTCTGTAATTGCACAGATTATTCTGGTTTATGGCAATTTATCTTAGTCTTTTCGACTAGTACATTTGATCCGGAATTAAATGAAAAATGCGGTAATACATGTGTGAGAAATCTTAGAGCATCTTAGTGATAAAATATTTACAGAGCGTCATCTCCCTTCAGTGGTATTTTAAATTAGTTTCAAGAACTGTATTACATTTGAAGATGCTCACATTAACCATCGTGAGCCGTCTTCTAGTTTTCAACCCTTTCATCTTTCTTCATCATCTTTCAAAATTATTACACTCTCTGCTAATACTATCGGGGAGGGGAGCAGATTTGAAATGCTTTCAACCTCTGAACCTCACAAACTGTCTTCCTGAAGAACTGGGGCATATATAGAGGGTGCCAAGAAAATGTAGACACATTTTAGGGAAGGAATTATTTTGGCACCCTCTATATTCACCAGAACCCCAGCCACACAGCCTCTTCTTTAATGAGCATGTTGATTATTTCAGGAATGTGGCGCACCAGTCAATAGCCAGCTTAATATCCATTAAAACCATGTTTATTTGTTGTTTAAGGAAGAAAGAAAGCATGGTTTTTAGATAAGAGGTGAATAGAGTTTTGACCAAGAATTTATTTTTAGAGAAGTGGCTGGGGGTGGGGGAAGGGGAGGTGGGCAAGTACCTGGCAGTAAAATTCAGGTAGTTTCCAATTTATGAGTGGAAAACTATTTAACCATTTGGAACAATGAATAATCAACTTTTTTTTTTTTTTAATTTCAACCTCATAGATCTATGTGGATAGTCAACTTTCAGGTACCCAGACTAATCCCAAAACACTTTGCGTGAGGATAAAGTCATACTAGGGCCACTGCTAAAAGCTGAGCCCAAGTTCTAAGCCAATACCTACTGTCCCAGACCTTCACAAGCCTTGAGCCCCCTGAGTTTGAAACCCGGTATGTTCTGATCTCAGCCCTGCTTTGAGCCCTTTTGGAATAAGGCGAGAATTTTGTGGACTGGTCAGAGGCCAGGGGCCGTGTTGAGAGTAGACTGCGTGTCATGTGAGAGACGAAACTGTTTTGTGGATAGATTTGGTAAGAGATGGTCGCGTGTGATCCCGAGCAGGGGCAGCATTGTAAGCCAAAAGCACAACCTGTGCTCAAGTGTGAAGGCAAGAGAGAGCCAACCGAGTTTGGGGAAACTGTCAGTTGATGAATATGGTCGAGTCGAGGGAAGCCACGGACACAGCTGGAGAGGGATGCAAGGGCCCGGTTACAGAACTGAAGGCCCCCAAGCCAATCAGCTAATACTCACCGGGTGCTTGCTGTGTCAGGCGCTGAGCTGGGCACTGGGGACATAACGGTAAGCAGAAGGAGGTGGTGTGGTTTTCATTCTGTAGACAACAAGAAAGTATGACCACGCTCTCATAAGAGGTAGAGCTGAGTTGAGTGACTTAAGTTGATTTGCCTTTCTGGTAGTGATGTGGATAGTGGGTGGCCAGTGGCTGGGGGCAAAGCTGGAAATGCTGTGTTCAGATGTATTTCAATACTCCTTGGAAATGGGAGTGAAATGAGGGAAGTGAACTGGTTACAGGTGGCAGACCACAGAATGTGATAGCTGAGAGGAACTCTAGGATGAGTCTCAGGTTTCGGGGTGTTTTGCCAGAACAGAAAAATCTAAGGAGCAGTAACTAATCAGTGGAGTCAGAGCAGGTTCCAGTAGCAGCCAACCTCCTTCTGAAAGTTATTTTTCCCTAATGTGGATTAGTGATTACACAAAAAGCTAATGACAGGACTAAAATGAAAAAACTGTTGACTCGAATCGTTCTGATCTGGTGTCTGATTTTCCCCCTCAAATTGTATCTGTGTGCAGACATCAATTTGTTAAGTTGGTTAAAAATGGAAATGAAAGTAAAAAGTACCCTCTCCTGAGAGGCTGTTTCTCTGTGTAGGACTCTGGAGGCCTAATCTCTGCAAATTGTAATATTTTCTTAAAATCCTATTAAATTGCCATATTTTGTCGCATAACTATAAGATAATATAATTTGAGCCCAATTTATAACTTGGCAAAAAAGAAGATATTCCAAGTTGACCAGTTAAAATTGTGACTTAAAGGAGGCCAAAATAACATTTCTGGTGTTTATTTATTGGTTTATATGTCTACCTTCTTCTAAAAATGAATCAGAGTGAGTGATGTCATTAGCCAATGTAGAAATAAATCTTGTAGAGAAAGCAGAAAGGGGATCATTATCCTCAAATAATAATCATTATGGCATGCGATCCATAGACAGATGGAATTCGTACAAACATTTCTCTTCCAAAAACCAACTCAGAACCGGAAAGCAGTCACTCGATTACCAACTGAAGCATCGTGAATAATGTCATTGCAGGTTCATGCCCATCAGGAGTATTAATATGGCTTAGATGCTCAAAGCAACAAGTAACTAAACCGTGTCAACTAAGTTACTCTGGCCTTTGGATGTTCTCAGCCTGAAAACCCGATGGCTGAACCTTGCTGGATTCTTATTGTAGCCCAGGGGGCAAGAGAAAGTACTAGAGGCATTTTATATCCTATTTCCCCTAATGAATACCCTTGATTTAAATCAAGTAAATCATTCCTTGTCTTACCGCCAATATTTCTAAAAGTGTGTCTTATATTCAGCAGAGTTAAAGACTATTATTCTCTTTCAGGGAATTTCCCAAGCCTAAATTTTTGGAAAAATTTACTTCAAGTTTCCTTAAGTTTAGACTTTCTAAGTCCATTGAAAGGGATTGCTCTGCTCTCCAGATAATTCTGCAAAGTAGAATTCAGTGCTCTTTAACTGAACTCAGTTGAGGTTAGAAGTAGTCCTTTATGTTTTTTCTGTAGCCCAGATTTCTAGCACATTGCTTGGTACACAGTGAGGGCTTACAAAAATATTTACTGATAAAATGGATAAATAAATAAACTTATTTTACTTTTAAACTCAAAGCAAACCCCTTACCAAAGTAATCTGTGATACGTAATGGGCAGTAGTTTAGCCTAAAAGTTAGATCATGTACAGGTTAGTTTTCTGAGACTAACTTTTCCAAAGAACTCTGTCGTACATACCTTCTCAAAATTGAGTTATTACCAGCTTGCATTCACTCAGTTTATAAGGGGAAATATTTATTTATAAGCTCTTTGGAAAAGCTAACTTGAAGAAAGATTAGAAAGAATATTAATGGCTAAAACCAGGTGATAAGTATAT
The DNA here is from genome assembly GCA_963574655.1 of Perodicticus potto. Taxonomy (NCBI): domain Eukaryota; kingdom Metazoa; phylum Chordata; class Mammalia; order Primates; family Lorisidae; genus Perodicticus; species Perodicticus potto. Next base: position 6,616 of record CAUYRH010098260.1, read on the forward strand.
TTTTGTTCCAAGCAAATGTAAGAGCATAAGCTTTCAGCCCATATTGACCAACAACAGTTAAGCAATTCTTTCTTGGCATTGCAGAATGCTGTAAAAGGGATGGAGAAAAATCACATCTATGTTCATCATGGTAGCTCCTTGCTTTATAACAAATTTCCACATCTTGAATGTGGTTGTTTGATCTCATATACCGTAACACACACCAGGTAAGATTTGTCCTCTTGGAAGCAAGCACCCCATGGAAGATGGGTTGTGGTTGCCTCAGAGAAAGACTCAACAGATCCAGACAGAAAAACTACTGCCTCGCTCCATGCCCTGCCCGACCTGCCACCTGAATGAACCCTCTCTGTGGAGAAGCAAAGGGCGTCATTCAAACAAAGAGTTGTTTGCTCATCCCAGGTTCAGTTCGGGCCTTCTGTAGTGGCTGACCACAATACTTTTATCTTAAAGAAGTTAAAGCACATTATCTTAAATATCAAAGATCACCCAAGGAATTACTGAAATGTTCCAGAATAAACAGTATTACTTATTAATCAGTGATGTAACTCAATCGACAACTGAAAAGGACTTTGAAAATGGATGACTAGGGCGGCGCCTATGGCTCAAGGAGTAGGGTGCCGGCCCCATATGCTGGAGGTAGCATGTTCAAACCCAGCCCTGGCCAAAAACTGCAAAAAAAAAGAAAATGAATGAATAAGGAAAAAAAAAAGATGGGCAACATGTTCAGGTCTTGGAAGACCCTTAAAATCATAATTTGGATGGAAAAACAGTGGTTCATTTAAGGAAAAGCAGAACATTTTTCTGTTAGTTATAGCTGCTTTAAACCACCTTCCTCTGACACCAAACAAAGCGGGCTGTCTGGTCGTCTTGGCATTCTTAGTGAAGGAAAGGCCTTTCATTTGTCAAATTAATACACTCTAAGGCTCATGAACACAGTGTGTATTTTACTCCTCGTATACTACGTGACAGACAGAGGTTTTTAATAAATATTTATTGCATTTATGATTGAAAGAATGCTTTTCCTCCCGACTTCTACGTTCAAGAAAAAGTAATGGGAAATGGCAAAAGTAGGAAAAAAGGAAAAAACACAAGCACAAAATTTGAAGAGAGACTGGAAGATAGATCCTATGGCTAAATAGTAGAGGATTTTTTTTTTTAACTTTATAAAGTAAGGAAGTAAATTCTCATGTTATGAAAAGGGTTATTATAAGGAGGAGACTAAACAAAGTCCTCCTTTGTGAATAAAATGATAAATGAAATTAATTACCGATGATCAGCATTTAGGGTGTATTTGACATTGTGAAACTTACTAAGCAGGGGCTTTCCTCCAGTGGTGTTATAATAAAATGGCTTCAGGTGGGCAGATCACTTAGTTTCTCTCTTCAGAGGGGAAGGACGTAAGAGACCATTCCCTCTTATTTTGTAGTTGAAGAAATAAAAGCAGGTGATTTATCCAACATTTTCTGGTCGGAGCCAGGTCTAGAACTAACAACTCCAAATGCCCATCAGTGTTCTCTCTGTGCCAGTGCGCTGTCCTCTTCTGAGACATTTGAACTCATCAATTCATATTTTGAAACTACCATATACAGCTGACCCTTGAGCAATCCGGGGTTGAACTATGGCAGGTTCACTCATACGTGGTTATTTTTCAATAAATCAGTCAGCCCACCATATCCATGGTTCTGCCACCAAATGCAAATGGAAATCACAGTATCAGGGAACATGAAACTCAAGTGCAGGGGGATGACTTTTCATACCCGCAGGTTCTGAACATCTAACTGAGGATCTATTTATGGATCCAATCCCCCTTGTGTACCAAGGGATGACTTCCCTAAGGTACCATTTATTTAGGTAAAATGTAAGAAATTTGGACAATCATCTGAAGCATTGGGGCCAAAAAGAAAACCAACTTAAAAAAAAAAAAGAAAGAAAAGAAAACCAACTTCAATGAGGTAAAGGCAGGGAACTGCTTTACATGAATTTCCAAACATTATTGAATATAAATAATTATATAGCTTTTAATTCCCTAGGTTTCTAAATACAGTTGTTCCTTGGTATCCGCAAGAGGCATTGGTTCCAGGACCCCCCATGGAGACCAGACTCTGCACCTAGTGCCACTCCCAGGCTGCCCTGCAGAACCTGGGTATGGTAAAGGTCAGACCCAGGGGTTAGCACAGACTAGCACAGTATTTTACATCCTTGTGTAAATGGACAGTGCAGTTCAAACCCATGTGTTCCGGGGTCAACTGTAACTAAAAAGCTTTTGTTTATTTTTATGTCCAGTTAAATGCTGGGTCTCAGTGAGCACACAAAGCATTTGCCTTGAGGCTTTGGTCCCTGCCCCTCCAAAGACTTCCACCTAATAGCTGTTGCCTCTTAGGTGCAACACTGTCTTTGGGCCATTCACTAGACAAAAGAAAAACTAACCCATTAGAGATCTGTTTCTTTGAGCATGTGCTTTAACTCTTTGTGATGGTAAAAAGAAATCAAATGACGAAACTAATGGACATTCTCTTCCCCTCTGGTGGTTGTAACATTAAAAACTCTTTAAGTAGACAAAGGAGAAGCCAACTAGTCTGTTAGGTATAGGTAGGTGAAGCTCCCCGGGGGAGAGGGTGGTGGTGAGTTTGTAAACTGTGTCTTCAGGTAGACCCTTATACTTTTCTAAAGGGTTGTGCTGTCACTCTGCTCATGCAATATGATATTGACTTTTGGGGTTTTTTTTTTAGATAGAGTCTCACTCCATTGCCCCAGGTAGAGTGCCGTAGGGTCATAGCTCACAGCAACTTCAAACTTGACCTCAAGAGATCTTCTCACTAGTAGAAGATCTCGCTAGCTAGGACTACAGGCATCCGCCATAATACTTGGCTACTTTTTCTATTTTTAGTAGAGATAGGGTCTTGAATTTGCTCAGGTTGGTCTTGAACTCCTGAGCTCAAGGGATCCACCTGCCTCAGCCCCACAGAGTGGTAGGATTATAATATGATCCACTGAGTTCAGCTGACATTGTTAATGGTAAATCAAATTGCACCATGTTTACCAGCTGACAAATGTGCATGAGTTCAGTCTTTTGAGTAAAAAAATTTATGTGCAGTGGTTATTTTTCCAATAGTCTTTAGTTTCTGATATAAGCAATTTTTTTCTTATTTGAATTTTGTTCAGTGATTCTTCTGCTTTGACATTTAAATAAAGATCTAGCACTTGTTTTCCCTTCCCCTAAGTATACCATTTTTCCTCTGGCTTTCAATATCAGAACCTGGCAAAGGTTCACTGTCAAAGCTTCCCACAGTGCAATTGGAGAAACTAAACACCAATAAGGAGTCTGGTTGCCAGTGCCCAAGCCCAATCAGAGTCTCTGTGCAGAGCTTTGACTCCAGCACAAGTCGTACATATGGGAACTCTGTCTTCTCACTGATGGGTCTCAATCTCTCTCTCCATGCTCACACACATACACACATGCACACACTCTTCATTTGCAAAAATGAACGTTTCATAAACGGGCAAAGGATTGCAGAGCAACTATTGATCTGACATCTTACTTAATAAGAGACAGTAGAGACATGTAGAAATAGTAGACTTCCCATCATTAAGTGAAGGATACAAAAGCCTCCAGTGTTACCATATCCCAGAAAACCACCTCACTTCAAGCAGAGCCTCTTTCTGCCAGCTTGTTATATTTTTCTTTAAGAGAAGACCCTTCCCGATCCTCAATAGGAAAAACTATTATGAAGCTAGCCCCAGGTCTGCTATGTACTCTCTTATGAGGAGAAAAGACTTGACCGTGTACAGGCTCTTCACTCTGTCTGCTCAGTTGTTGGCCGTCCTTAATCATCAGTGGAGGGTATAATGAGTTGGTTGCTTAAACTGCAGTGCCTTCTGATAATCTGAGCCCTGATGTCAGTGTGGCAATGCAGTGGAAAGTATAAAGGAGATTTTCTTCCACCCTCTTGGAGAGGAAACTGTCTTGCAGAATCGCCTGATTATTGGCCAGTTCTGGGGTTGTCTGACTGGAAAGGCAAGTGGTTCTGGACTGGGCTGTGCTCACAACTCCTATATTCTGCCCTTCCTAAGCTATGACCTCCCCCACCCTGCTGGAAGAAGGTGCGCCTGGGGACACAGTCGGGGTCCCATGCTCCATGTCCTCAACACTTGTAGAGTAGCCTGGAAATGTTATAGACACAGCTTTGAAAAAAAGAGTGGAAGGGGGTTACCAAAAGACAGACATTACTTTTTTGCTTCCTACTTTTCTAGCAGAGTATCAGCAACTTGCTGAGTTGGTTTTGTGTTGTTTCGTTTTATTGCCGTGAACTAGGTGTCCCTATTATGTGTGTATTGGGTGGAGGGTTGAATAACAGCACGATGCTAAGCAAAGCAATAGAAACAAAGGAAAAAGTCAATGACCCCCTTTCCCTCTTTTTGCTATATTAAATCCAGTTAATAAAAGAAGCTTCTAAATCCAACAAAAAAATTTGATCATAGTGATTAAATTGTTTTTTCTGTGCCTAAAGCAAAATGAACTGTTCATTCACTTTGTAAGTCAGAGGATAACAGCACCAAATATGTCATTTGCAAGACAGTAAATCTACAGCTAGCCTAGAAAGCAAAATAAAAGTGTTTGTTCTTATTCCTTAATTGCCAGCCTCCTTCCTGAGGTTCTGGGAAAGCTTCAGAAAGGTTGAAAACTAGTAAAAATGTACATTTGTGCATAATGATTTGTGCCTCAATACTAACTTAATTCTGAAACAAGCATGAGAGTCTGCAAATTGTTCTGTAAACTGTAAAATTCTTCTTACGTGGTGGCTGTCCATCCAAGTGGGTCTTGTAACAGGAAAAATCAATCTTGCCATTGTGTGGTCCCGTATTTTGCCATGCATAATGTGCACTTTGGGGCCCAGATTTTTGAGAGAAAAATGAGGATGCACGTTATAGATGAGTAGTACTGTTTGTTACTGGTACACAAAATTCTTTGTACCTTGTATCTGTTCTTGTGTTTTGTAATTATTTTATTTTAGTATTTTTTTTTTTCCGAGACAGAGTCTCAAGCTGTCGCTCTGGGTAGAGTGCTGTGGCATCACAGCTCACAGCAACCTCCAACTCTTGTGGCTTAAGTGATTCTCTTGCCTCAGGCTCTCAAGTAGCTGGGACTACAGGCGTCCGCCACAACGCCCGTCTATTTTTTGGTTGTAGCTGTCATTGTTGTTTGGCAGGCCTGGGCTGGATCCGAACCCTCCAACTCTGGTGTATGTGACTGGCGCCTTAGCCACTTGAGCTACAGGCACTGAGCCTATTTTATTTTATTTTTTTAGAGACAGTCTCACTTTGTCGCCCTCGGTAGAATGCTGTGATGTCACAGCTCACAGCAACCTCCAACTCCTGGGCTTAAGTGATTCTCTTGCCTCAGCCTCCCGAGTAGCTGGGACTCCAGGCGCCCGCCACACGCCCCGCTATTTTTTGTTGCTGTTTAGCTGGGCCGAGTTCGAACCCACCACCCTCGGTATATGGGGCCTGCTCTCTACTCACTGCTCCACAGGTGCCACCCATGTTTTGTAATTATTTGTTGCATAAAATTTCTCGTACCATGATGTTAAAAAATAAATGCTAAAGTTCTTTTATAATACAGAAAGCAAGTACCTAATATAAACAAATACAAATTTGAATTAAGAAAATTAAAAAAAAAAATTTGTGCCAAAAACATAGGTGCACAGTTATGCCTTGGAGCATATTCTACACAAGAAAACACAGTAATCGTCCAACATGTTTGCATTTTTAGCTTCATTTAACCATGATTGCATATACCCACACACACACCCATCACTGACTGGCCAACGAAGTGTAGTGAAGCAGTTCGTTTACCTCAATCTTTACCCAAGTTCATTGGTTAAATTATTCCTCATGAGGCCTGAGGCCAGGAGCAGTAGCTCATGCCTGTAATCCTAGCCCTCTGGGAGGCCAAGGCAGGTGGATTGCTTGAGCCCCGGAGTTTGAAACCAGCCTACTCCATAGCGAGACCCTGTCTCAAAAAATAGCAGGGTTTTGTGGCAGGTGCCTGTAGTCCTAGCTACTTGGGAGGCTAAGGCAAGAGAATCACTTGAGCCCAGAAGTTTGAGGTTGCTGTGAGCTATGATGCCAGGACACTCTACCCAGGGTGACATAGTGAGACTCTGTCTCAAAAAATAAAAAAATAAAATAAATTGTTCCTTACAAAGAGATAAACAAAAGAAATATCCCAGTGTTCTCACAATTAGTAGTCCACCTCAGTTTTTACCTTTTCATAGATGACATTCTAATTTAGAGAAACACTCAGTAGACACTTGTCAACTAACCACACACATCTTCATACAAATAATGCCTTGCTGAGATCTATGCAGCTGAGGGTACTGCTGGCAAATAAGCATTTCCTAAAACTTATGTAATCATTTGAAATTCAGAAAGGATTGATTAGCATTCAAGAGATGCCACCGTTCAATATTTACACCATAGAGATTTGGCAGAAGCAAATAATGGCACATAAAGTTGGTGCTTGTCTTAATTAAATGCAGCATAATAGGTGTTGTGTGGATTTTTTTTTTCCTTTCAGTGAGCAAAGCAGTTCTGCAATGACCAGATATAATTCATTTTGGAGTTCTAAGTTTGAACTTAATCAATATATACTTACAGCCAGGGAAGAAGTGATTATCATTTGTTATTTGCTGGCACAAGGATGTAATTGCTTAAATAGCATTTAAGCATATTTCTGCATAGCTTATGCCCCAAAATATTTATCATATTTTAGTTGTTAATACTAATATTGTCATTTTGCTAACTACTGCTAGTTAGGGAGATGATTTTTCAGAGACATATTGGCCTGGCAAGCTGGAAATAACCAACAAGAAAAATCAAGTGAGCATGCCGGGCAATCTGGTTGACATTTCTGCCTGCTTTTGCTGTGCCACCCACTCTCCTGGAATCTCAGAATAAAGTGGCTGTCTCAGAGCTGCCTCAGAAGAGGTTAGTGGGTTAACACGGTCAGCTCAGATGCTACACACTAGTGAACTCTGGACGCCTAGCGCCTCGGATCTGTTCTAGAATGGAGTAAATGAGTGACTCACATCTGACTTCTTGTTAGAACTTCCTTCTAGTTTACTGATAAAACCTGAAGAGTCCAGTCTTGAGTTTTGGTAAATGTTTGGTTAAGAAGGTTAAATTCCAAACAGACTGATCCAAACCAGGAAATGAGATCAAATGTGAAAGTGTAAGGCTTTTCATCACCTTTGAAACATTAAATTCCACAAAATATATTGGGTGCCTACTGTGCAAAACCATTGTACAAGGCAGTATAGGAGCTGGCAATATATACTCTTTCCAAAGAGAAGAAAAAGCTTCGATAGGATACCAAACTGCCCTGGGGACCCTGGGGACACAGTTCCAAACCAGGGACTGTGCATCAAATGAATAGTGCAAATACAACACGCCACCAACAACACTGCATGCCTCTCGGGTCTTTCTGTTTCTTCTTTCCATGGAACAAATGCATGTTCCACACCTGTGCCATTCTCTCCCACTGTGTGTTATTAATTAGCAGGCCTTTGTCCACTCTCACGTTACACAAATCCAGTAACAACCAGAGGCATGGAAAGAGCTGGGAAACTGCGTGGGGTCACTCAAGCCTCAGCAAGAGCTTTGCTGCTTCTAACACCTGGCTTTTGGATGGCAACTTTGGCCTTAACTCTGGAAATACCGAATCCTAGAATGCTGATGTAGAAAAGGACCGGCAATGTTGCCAAGAACAAAGACCTCCCATTCCTAAATAAGGAAACTGAGGCTAACAGAGGTTAAGGGACTTGTAAACAGGGATGTAGAGTTAGGATGTGAACTGAGATCTTTGGACATGACATTCAATGGCAAGCGCAGATGCATGCTTTGCATTACTTTCAAAATTATTTCTAGATATTTCTTGGTCATCCTTTCCCACAAAAGCTAAAGATTTTGTCATTGTGATGTGTAAAAGTGATTTCCCAATAAAGTAAGGTGTGCACATTGCCTTTCATTACATTAGGGTCAGTTGTGCACACCATACACAGGACACCCTGAATTTAGGAGCAGACTCACTTGCACAGTCTCTACACACTTTAACACTCCTCAGTTTCTGGGGGGCACTTGGGCTCCGCCATCCATAATGGCAAGTGTGCCCTGTGTGCTCTAATGAGACAATTCTGCCTACCGTGGGGAGCGATCACATTCTAGTTGTGCATCATTTTGTCCTATCTTGATTAGACAGCCATGTGCCCCACAATAACACTTTGGTCAGTGATGAACTACGTATATGACGGAGGTCCTATAAGATTATAAGAGGAGAAAATTTTTTTCACCTAATATTACACTTTTTATCCTTAGCTCATTTTATGTGAGATGTGGTCTCACTCTGTTGCCCAGGATAGAGGGCAGTGGCATCGCGATAGGTCACTACAACCTCAAACCCCTAGGCTGGGACTAGGCACAGGCCATCATGTCAGGCTAATTTTTGTGTCTTTTGCAGATATCTATCTCTATGTTTCTCAGGTTGTTCTCAAACTCCTGGGCTCAACTCATCCTCAGGCCTCGACCTCCCAATATGCTAGGTTTACCCATGTGAGCCACTATGCCCACATTTATTTATCTTTTTTTTTGGAGTGTACCCCTCCTATCTATGAAATAAAAATTTAACTATTGAACAGTCTCAGGATGCTACTTCAGGAAATATTCCAGAAGAAGTCATTTTTATAATAGGGCAGCAATTTTTAGCCACTGTGCCATGGCACTCTGGTGTGTGTCAAAAATTTTTACAGATCATTAATTAAATTATTTTCAAAAGAAGTTCAAAGCACAGTAAGTATATTCTTCTTTTTTTTTCTTTTTTTTTTTTTTAAGACAGAGCCTCAAGCTGTCACCCTGGATAGAGTGCGGTGGCATCACAGCTCACAGAAACCTCCAATTCCTGGGCTCAAGCGAGTCTTCTGCCTCCGCCTCCCAAGTAGCTGGGACTACAGGTGCCCGCCACAACGCGTGGCTATTTTTGGTTGCAGCCATCTTTGTTGTTTGGCGGGCCCAGGCTGGATTCGAACCCGCCAGCTCAGGTGTACATGGCAGGTGCCTTAGCCCGTTGAGCCACAGGCACTGAGCCCTTTTTTTTTTTTTTTTGTAGAGACAGAGTCTCACTTTATCGCTCTTAGTAGAGTGCAGTGGTATCCCAGCTCATAGAAACCTCCAACTCCTGGGCTTAAGGTGATTCTCTTCCCGCAGACTTCCAAGTAGCTGGGACTACAGGCACCTGCCACAACACCCAGCTATTTTGGGGGGTGAGGGGTGTAGTTGTCATTGTGATTTGGCAGGTCCGGGCTGGATTCAAACCGGCCAGCTCTGGTGTATGTGGCTGGCGCCTTAGCCACTTGAGCTACAGGTGCCAAACCAGTATATATATATATATATTTTTTTTTTTTAACTCTTTTTTTGGGATCAACATAATTTAAGTGTACCATGGAAGTTTAACTATAGATTTAAGTGTGCCGTGAGATAAAAAAGGTGAGAAGCACTATCGTAGGGGATGACAGATCCCTTATGCATTTTATGGCCTCCGAAGGCTTTCCAGTAGGAAAAGATGTAGAAGCTGAAGACAGTGACATTGGTAATACTGACCTTGTGTATGCTTAGGCTTATGTGTGCGTGTGGTTGTGTCTGAATTTTTAACAAAAACATTTAAAAACTAAAAACAATTTTTTAAACTTAAAAATAGAAAAATCTTACGGAGCGAAGATATAAAGAAATAAAAAAATTTTGTACAATATACTATGTATTTGTTCTAAGCTAAGTGTTAGGATAAAAGAGTCAAAGCTTTTAAAACCTGAGTCATGTACAAAGTAAGAAGTTAGAGGAAGCTAAGTTCAACTTACTACCGAAGAGGCAAACGTAAGGAATTTGGCACAGCCTAACTGTACAGCGTTCGTAACATTTACAGTCGTGTGCGGTAATGTCCGGACCTAGACCTACCCCTTCACTTACCACTCACCCCCCAAGTCACCTAGAGCAACTTGCAGTTGTGCAAGCTCTGTCCATGACATACAGGTGTACCATTTTTATCTGTTAGATCACGTCTTTGCCACTTCTATGTTTACATACCTTCAGACACACAAACGCTTGCCATTGTGGTACAGCTGCCTGCAGTATTGAGTACGGTAACATGTTGGGTTTGTAGCCCGGAAGCAACAGGTTGCACCGCACAGCCTAGGTGTGTAGTAGGTTGGTGTATGTAGACTCTGATTTTTGCATAATGTTAAAATCATCGGGTATTTCTCAGAATATATCCCTGTTGTTAAGCAGTGCGTGACTGTGTAGCCTTAATAGCACACCTGAGATAATTCCTGCTTTATACTGTGGGTCCTAAGGGGAACTATGATTACAGTAGGATTATTAACATCTATGCAGAAATTTTTTTTTTTTTTTTTGTAGAGACAGTCTCGCTTTATTGCCCTCGGTAGAGTGCCGTGTCGACACACAGCTCACAGCAACCTCCAACTCCTGGGCTTAGGCGATTCTATTGCTTCAGCCTCCCAAGTAGCTGGGACTACAGGCGCCCGCCACAACGACTGGCTATTTTGTTGTTCTTGTTGCAGTTTGGCCGAGGCTGGGTTTGAGCCTGCCACCCTCAGTGTATGGGGGCAGGCACCCTACCGACTGAGCCACAAGTGCCGCCCATTATTTTTTTTTATAGTGAACATTTTTTCATTTAATTGTGGTAAAATCCATATAACACGAAATTTACCATTTTAATCATTTCTGAGTGGACTGTTTCATGGCATCAATTTTATAGAGTGCAATAGAGCCCATGCTCCAAGCCACAGTCACTGGTTCTGGACCCATTGTCATCACTCTTTACCACCCAGGGAAAGAGGTCTTACGATGGGAGTCTGAGAGGATAACACACGAAGTGAGGGGAGGGAAGGGAAGGCCTTCATGGCTCGTTTCTTCCTATTGAACTAGGCCGAATGGTAATGACTCTAGGCTGGAACTCAAGATCGTGTTTTACTGCATCCTTGGGAACTTGTTTTTTTTTTTTTTTTTTTTTGAGACAGAGCTTCAAGCTGTCAACCTGGATAGAGTGCTGTGGCATCACAGCTCACAGCAACCTCCAACTCCTGAGCTTAGGTCATTCTCTTGCCTCAGCCTCCCGCGTAGCTGGGACGACAGGCGCCCGCCACAACGTCTGTGTGGTTTTTTGTTGCAGTTTGGCCGAGGCTGGGTTTGAGCCTGCCACCCTCAGTGTATGGGGGCAGGCACCCTACCGACTGAGCCACAAGTGCCGCCCATTATTTTTTTTTATAGTGAACATTTTTT
>CAUYRH010098264.1:0-17494 GCA_963574655.1 Perodicticus potto
GGCTTTCTTGCTGAGTTTCTGTCCTTTAACGCTCCTTCTGGACAGGAACCTCTGCGGAAAGCTGGCTACAGATCGCCATCTTGGCTCCTTCCCCTATTCTGGGTAGCTTTGTTAAGGCTCAGGGGACTGGATTTCCCTGAATCCTTGGCTTTTGCTGTCCTTTGATGCCTGTCTATAGGTAATCAGCCACTTCATGTAATTTGTGTGTTGGTGTTGTGTCTTGCAGGACTAAGCTAAGTTGGTAACGTGAATAGTGAGACTGTTTCACAGATTTCTGTCACCTGTGTCTGTGATCAGGTCCAGACCAGTCATGGTAGCCAATACTTTTCATTTCTTTCATCCCACTCTGCCAGCCCCTATCCATCCCCCCAGAGCAGTGCTCCTTGATCCATCCCCTACAAGACTGTTATAAGGAAGCACTAGTTGCTTATTGTCATGGTTATTTTCTGCCAAAATACAGTAGAAAACATAATGACAGTTATTATTACTTAATCCGTTGCTTTATCTTTTTGCTAGAGACAAGGATTGTTAGCCCTTTGGAATCCAAATATTCTTATATGTAGGTTTTACTGAACAATACAGAATTATTATTTATTTTTCAGTTATCACCTATCTCTTATTTTAAAAGCTGTTTAGTAAACCAATTCATACTTAGTTTAAAATACATCAGCACCAAATATTATCTGTAAATATGTTCACTGTGATTTTTACTTTTCATAACACATGCCTACCCACTTCCTCCTCCAAACCTGGGGATATAATTCTAACAAATTTTCCAAAATAGAAGCTCCTCTATGTTTTAGCATTCAACCCTTAGTAAGTGGTTATGGTTACAAAGAGAGCTCCAAGAATTCTCTTTGAAGTAGCAGAGCTGGATTTTGAACTTGGTGCGGCTAACATCAAAGCCCACATTCTTAACCATTATCCTCGTCTGCTTCCTAGTGTGATGCCTCTTCTTCAGGCTTTTTTTTTTTTTGTATTTATTTATTTATTTATTTATTTATTTTTATTGAATTTAGAACTAGGAGTTAGAGCTTTTACTTACTAAATATAAGTAGAACAAAATTTTAAAAAGCATATGAATGTCCATACTTATAAAACCTTTGTTTAAAATTTTGGTCATATTTGCACACACATAACAAATGTATAGTCAAATGCAGAAGTTCTCTCCTTCTGAGCCCTGACAGTTTAACTTATATATATATATGTGTGTGTGTGTGTGTGTGTGTGTGTGTGTGTGTGTGTGTGTGTGTATGGGTGTATGAGAGAGAGGAAGAAAGAGAGAATTAATTAGTAAAATCATTACCTGGCAGGACTTTGAAAAACAACATTTTATTTATAAAAATGCAGTTAGATTTGTTTAATAAATCAAGAATTCATCCTAAGTTGACAATATCGTTTTAGTTTTTTTCCCTAAGTATCCTTAGGTAAAAGTGAGGAAGTATGTTTTGTGAAATCTCAAGATTTTAGTTGTCATCTTGTAGCTGGAATTTCTCTCTGTGTTGGGTCCTGGAGCTCAGATTTGAAGAATGAATCCATTGACCATGCAAGTAAGTGAAAGGACAAAGTTTGTAGAAAATTAGGGAAATAGATAAGAGAAAGAGGGGTAGCAAACTGGCAGCAGAGGAGGGAACCCAAGTGAGCAGCTCATTTGGGCCTTCTGTCTAGGGGTTTATGTACTGATTTTCCTATCCTGTGGTGGCATAGCAATTAACCAGGGTCCTGAAGGCAGAAATAATCCTAAAATTAGCAAAGAATGGCAGTAGGGTATGTGCTCCCTACTCTAGGAGTAATCTCCTAGATGAGATACTGATCAGGCTGTTTTTTTCATGACCTTGCTTGAGCCCCGCAAATGTGGCCTGGAAAGGGCCTCTTTGTACCTAGGGATGGGAGTCTGTGATGAGATAAGTTTCTGAGCTCACTGGACCCTAGAAAATGGGGTCCTGTTCAGCCCTGAATGGAGAAACCCTATGTCAATCTGGCTATGCAAGCAACTGCCTGGATGACTTTAGGTAAATAATTTTACCTTTACATAGGGCAGGGAATTTTGAGAGTTGTATTACAGTGCTTTGAAGGTGACATTGGTCTCTAAACACCCATAGATTTATGAAAATAATTATCTCTAAAACATATAAAGAAAGTCTTCTCTTTAAAGAAATCTATTATGACAGACACTAAAGTTTATTGACTTACTGAAACAAAGGAGAGCTCCACCCAAAACAATTTCGAAAAAGTGGTGTGTTAGGGAAGCACTTTTTTTGTTACTTATGGGTTGGTTGAGCTTAGAAATTCATGGATAGAATATTAGAAATGGGTGAGTCTTTGAATTGCTTGATTTCTAAAGCAAAGGTCTATGTCAGTAAGGAAAGGAACAAAGAAATTCTGCAAATTATAAGATGTTCTGTGTTTGTGATATTGAAATTTTATTGCTGTGTCTTTGGTCTTGGGAATAGAAGAATGAATTTACAGACACAAGGAAGCAAAAGCAAGAGAATTTATTGAGAAGAAAGGAAAGAGGAAAGCCTCCGGTGTAGTGGAGAGGGTTCTAAGTGGGTCGCTGCTTTGGGCTCTTTGTCTAGGGGTTTTTAAGCCTTAAAGTGTTCTCTGGTTATTGGTAGCACACTCTGGTTTGCTCTTTCAAATTAAAATGGCTCATGGTTATTGACTCCCTATTTGTGCTGCAAGCTTCCTTTGGCTAATACCCTTGGGGGTCTTTCTTCATACTATGTCCCACCCAAGGACAGCTATTGACTAATGGCTGCATAGGCAATCTGTGATGGTTACGAAACTTCCTGCTGAGGATTTTCCAGGTCTGTTGACTGTGCCAAACTGCCTCTCCTGATCCCCCTTCATTCCCAGGCCCCATTTCCCTGTCCCTGCCTAAATGCCTTCTGACTCTTTATCAGTCGTAATCATAAAACTCATGGATGCTATCTCTCCCTTTTTTACTTATTATACTTCTTATTCTGAGTTTTCTAGAGAAATATTTGACAAGCTAGAGACCCAGGAGTGCTGACTATGTGGCTCCAGTCTGATTTTCTGGCCTTATCTGAAGGCAGGAGAACATTCGTGCTCCTGATTGAAGACAATCAGACTGAGAGAAAGAGAATTCTCTCTTGCTCTGCTTTCTGTTCTGTTTGAGACTTCAAAAGATTGAATAAGGTCTACCCCCTCTGGAGTTGGAGAGGGTCAATCTACTTTTCTCAGTTTACCAATTCATATGTTAGTCTCATGTAGAAACTCCCTCATAGACACATCTAGAATGTTTAAGCAAATATCTGCAAAATCTATGACCTAGTCAAGTTGACCCATAAAGTTAATCATCACATATACCACTTTGTGATTAAACACATCTAATCACACATTTCTCTGTGACTTCTTAAAGATATGAATTGTGACTTGCTAATGACTGTGATTCCAAAACAGAGCAAAGGACTTGACCTACGTGTTTGTTAAAGAGTGAATGAGTGAATGAATGGAAGACATTGAAAGAAGTGGTCTAGTATAGGTTAGGTTGCAGATGGATAAGAGTGGGAGCTGGGGAGAGGTTGGTTTTCTTCCTCCTAGCAAACTTGATTTCATTATCTTTTAAAGCAGAGAAAACCTTTCAAAACTGCTCCATTTAATGTTGCTTATTTGAATAGATGTGGCATTCCAAAGCTGATATTCCTTAATAGCTGTGATTAACATATCTAAATACTTCTCCAATGACTTCTGGAACATTTTTCTTTTGTTTGAAGTTTTATTACAATTTAGAATAGTAGTTTTGAAAAGACAGGTTGGTAGTTTTATTCTTATTCTTCTTGCTGATTGAAACATCACTGTGTAAATTGATATCCCCAGAAATGAGGGTATCCTCTCCTCCAAGAACAGGAATCAGTTCACAAGTTTCTGTAATTGAGAAGACACAACTTGAAAAACAATGTATGATTTAAAAATTTCTGGTACATACTACAGAAAACAGTTTTCTCAGGCCTGCTATTAAACATAAATTGAGTTTAATTTGCTTGGCTGAGCATTTCCTTATGTAACCTACAGAGAGAAACTACAGATCAGCCCAGATCTTGCCATAAGTGTTCAATTAAAAGTCTGAATTAATAAAGTTGTCTTAATTGGTCTGACAGAACTAGAAATATGACCTTACCACCCAGCTACATGTCTCTGATCCTGGTTTTAAATTTCTATAAAGGATAGATAGTAATTAGCAAATTCTTGTTTTTTTAATAACATACCACCTTCACAGTTACAATATTCAAAGACCCAGCTCACAACTTTATCCACCAATCTAGAGTATGTTCTGGAGCTAGTTAAATTAACTTAGCTATCAAAATGCTAAACTTGATAGCTCATTTATCTTTCTGTCTTACAACTCGACATTACAATACAGTGGTGATTGATCTTGCATCTTCCAGGTACCATATAGTATAAAAACTAAGAGAAGATTAATTAAAAGCTGTCTTACCCAGACAGGTTTTTAAATAAGTTTTAGATTTACACTATATATCAGCTAAAGCAGAAAGAGATTCTAAGACCAGGAGCTCTGTAACACCAATTGGATTTTTCTTTAACGTAGAATATGTATGCAGTGGTCCTGTTGACCATTATTATTCTTTCACATGTGTTGAATACCAAAATGATGCAAAAAGACCCCGCAAAAATGTCCTCTAGTTGTTTCCACTCTAACACAGCACAACATACAATACGCAAGGGAACATGTTGTTGCACAAACATCCATCATGCACAATCAATACTACTTTACTACTTAAAAATTAGTTCTATTTTTTCCTTTAAGTTGTGAATTTGAGAGATTTTGAAGAAAAATGATGTCCAAGCCCAAAACTAGAAAAAAGCGAAACCTCAAATTTGCATATTTTATATTTATAGAGAATCTTTTATGAATTGGTGAGAGGTATCTGTGTAAATAATACTGTGTAAATAATACCACTATACTACTACTACTACTAATAGAAGTATCTGTGTAAATAATACTACCATTTAATGAATTCATGTCACTTGACTTATTTACAATATCGCCAACATTTACAAAGTTACAATTTTAAAACATTAAGTGTTGTTATGCCCATATTACAGGAGAAGAAACCACTGTCCTTAAATGTTAAGTTCTTAGGCCATAACCTAGTGGCTAGTAATCAGCTGAGTTGAGATTTACATTTTAGGCTGGTTTACTTGGTTGAGAAGCCACTGCACTGTGTTGTCATCTACCTCTATGCAGAGAAGCAAGTACACTCTTATACACACTAGAGAGAATTTTTGAAAATCAATAAAATATTTCATTCATTATAGGCTGCTCAAGGTTAGGCTTATAAGAATTTGTTTACAATCATTTTTTTCTTCCATGGGATATGCTACATCTCCAAATCAGTTTTCCTCTCTGGTCTTTGAGGATTTTTTTTATAGTCTTAGTGTGTGGAATTTTCTGGTTTTCAACTAAGTGTCTTAAGTTCAATAACAAGAAAATCACCAAGATTTATTTTTTCTATATTTAAAATAAATAATTGAGCTATCCTTGCAAAGTTTAAAGCTTACAATCCTAAAGATCCTCATAGATTAGTAAAGGAAACAGTATTTATAGTCTCTCCTTTCCAATTATAAAACACTCATTATGTATCATAAATGGTTGTACTTACAATATCTATTGGTTTTGATTTTGTAGAAGAAGGGGGAAAGGGAACTATTTTTTAGTTTTTATCCAGAAGGGAAAGGAAAATAAAATAAAATGCATTGAATTGCTAGTGAGTACCAGGCAATGTTGCTGATAGTCCAATTAATGCCAAGTAACTCAATTTATCAAATATGTACTGAATATCTTCTGAATTTCAGACATTGTACTAGGCACTTTGGTGAACACAAAGATGTTTAAGATAAAATTATTTTCATGAAGGATTTCCCTGTGCAGCATGAAAACAAGATTATATTCATACACAAAACAAATAGGTCAGATGATCACTCAAGGACATAATCTATGAGAAAATAATTTTCTTCAATAATCTAGAGTTAGAATGTACATGGGTTTCTATGAGAGGTAGTGATTTCTACCCTCCTTCTCCCAGAGTAAGATTTATTCTTAGAGACAAACATTGATATAGATAATGATATGGAGAGATTTTGCAGATGTGATTATAGTCCCCAGTCATTTGACATCAAGGCATGGAGACCATCTGGGTGGGCCTGACCCAATCAGGTAAGACCTTTAAAGGTAGAGCATTTTCTCTGGCTAGTAGCAAAAGAAGGATTTGATGCACTGTTGCTGGGTAGAAGATGGGAGGAACCATGCAACAAATAGTGGAGATGGCTCTAGAAGCTGTGAGTAGCCTCCATCTGACACCAGTTGGAGTGAAGAGAAACTTGCCCTCTCCCTTGAAAGTTCAGTGAAAGATCAACTCACAATTAAGGCAGATTAATAAAGGAAAGGATTTATTTACCATGTGCATGGGGAGAAATCAGAGTGATAACCTGATTTTCCAAAGGAGTTCAGTTATACCGGCATTTTAGAGAGCAGAGGGGAAATTGAAGAACATTGGGTGATAAATGGTAGCTAGGGAGGTTGCTAGGGAGGACAAATGGACAAGGAGAAATAAATTGACTTGCAGATTAACGTAGGAAACAGGTGTTTATAACCAAAATGATGCGGCCTGGTCCTTCTATATTTCTGACCCTCATTCCTAAAACATTTTAAGACAACAGGAAAGGGAAGCAGAGCCAATTGTTCCCTTTGATCTTCTGATCAGGCCGGCCCAGTTTATGCAAGTAGAGGGAAGACCTCAGTGTTTCTTGACTTTGAATGGCTATCAATTCCAAATATTTTTTATACCACCAACTCATATTTTGGGGTGAAATTTCCTTAGCTCCTTCATACCATACTGTCCAGGAACTGGATTCTGCCAACATGAATGAACTTGGAAGCAATCTTTTCCAAGTGTCCAGATAAGAATCAAACTCAACTGACACATTGATTTCAGTCTTGCGATATCCTGGGCAGAGAACCCAGTGGAGCCACCTGGATTTCTGGTGTATTGAACTGAGAGCTAATAAATGGGCATTGCCTTAAGTCCCTGGGTTTTTATTAATTTGTTATGCAGCAATAGAAAACTAATACACTATAAAAAAACCAAGGCAGAGTGAACAACAAGACCTCTGTATACCTATACTCAGCAACTATTTATTCTCTGATAAATGGGAAAATTGAAGCCTCCTTTTCTGTACTGGTCAGCATGGAGTAAAAGAAAGATATTAAACTTTGAGGTCTTACAACCTAGTTTTAAGTCCTGGCTCTGTCATTTGTCAACTGTGCTACCTAGGACAACTCCTTTGCCATTTTGGTTGCATTTGCAAAATAGGCTTAATCCCATTTGTGGAGCAGAGGTAATGGGAGGATGAAATGAGGTAATGTATATGAAATATATTAAATGTTCAATAAATGTGATTTTATTGTTATTTAGTTCTATATGCAATTTCTAGTATTGTGGAGAAGCTCCTTATCAAGATACTAATATCTAAAGTAGTGACCTCAAGATCTTAAACTTCTTAGACTTGGTGGGAATAGGGGATCAAGGCAACTTCTTTAAAATTTCTGCAAACAGCAGGAAAAGCCATCCATTTCCTGGTTATTGAGGAGATTTTGTGTAACTATTTGAGTTGTCATTATTTACTAGGTGCTGGTGGTCAGGATTTGCTCTTGTTTCTCAATTCATTTTTGAGTTTGTCTCCTGGTGGGTGGTGATAAGGGTTTATGAAATGTATATTTTCAGAAAACTATTCCTTGAATACCCATCATCAGCAGGTGTCAATAGAAAATATGTCAATACAATTTGAAAACTGAAGAAGAATATTGCAGAATTTGTGTTCAGGCTTACCCTGGAAATTCCCTAAGCAGTGGTCCTCTATGTGTGGCCCAGGACTTATTTGGAATATACCATCTTGGGCCCCACCCCAGACCTACCAAGTTAGGATGCTTGGGTTAGGGCCCCAGACTCTGTGTTTTAAAAATGCTTTTTTTGATGCACCTCAGGTTTAAGAACCACTGCCCTAAGAGCCTGGGTAACTCTTTGCATCTCTAAGAAATTTGATGGGGATTCTGTTTTGCAAAATGATGAACACAACCACAGAGAATAATGAAAAAGATTATGAATGATCCACTTCTATAAGAAACTAAACACAAGCTTAGCTGATAACACTTTCTAAATTTTTCATGTATATTAAAATTTTATAAAATGAATCACTGTGCAAATTTATCAAGAAACTGGTTTTTTAAAGAAAAAACTTTAGGCGGCAAATTCTTTTGTAAAGTTAAAACTCTGATTTATCTGTTTTGTAAGCAGATTTTTATGTATTGAATTTTCTTAGGAGAAAGCAGATTGTATCTGGTAGTTTTATGCGTTGGAAATGCTTCTGAAGAAGTATTTGATTAGTTGATATGGGAGTCAAAATATGCTGGATTGTAGAAAATGGAAAAAAATTACCATTTTTACTATAAATGCTTTTAAAATGGAATTTGATACTCTTTTCATAAATTTAATTTTCAGGGCCTTTTCTTTTTCCTTTTTTCCCTGAAGGTGGTGCAAAGAAGGGTGGCACCGTGTGGTGTATAAGTGAGATGCGTCAGTGTCAGTGAAATTGGCTTCTCAGTTACCAGCTGTCTGGCCTTGGGAAGGTTCCTTACTCCTGGAGATTAAGAAACTGATAGTAGTTGGGTGGCACCTGTGGCTCAAAGGAGTAGGGTGCAGGCCCCATATGCTGGAGATGGTGGGTTCAAATGCAGCCCCGTCCAAAAACTGCAAAAAAAAAAAAAAAAAAAAAAAAAAGAGAAAAAAGAAAAGAAACTAATAGTAGCCTAGCTGCTTTACTGTTTTTCAAACTTGAGTGTGCATCAAAATCCCCTGGAGAGCTAATTAAAACACAGATTATCTGGAGGTGGGGCCTGAGAATAGGTGAAGTAGCCCTTTGCGAATGTCTCTACTAATAGTCCACTTTTAGACTGGGAGAGTCTAAGGTTGGGAGAGCAACCCAGGTAGCTGTGTCCCATGATCCACTAAATATGGCAGGAGGCTTAGTCAAAACTTGAATAAAGACATCCTTGTATTCAAGGAAGAGGCTGTGCCTTCCCTCTGAATGA
This sequence comes from Perodicticus potto, assembly GCA_963574655.1. Taxonomy (NCBI): domain Eukaryota; kingdom Metazoa; phylum Chordata; class Mammalia; order Primates; family Lorisidae; genus Perodicticus; species Perodicticus potto. The sequence continues at coordinate 9,134 of CAUYRH010098264.1, forward strand.
CAGCAGGTGATACTAGGAAGCGGTTCTGCTTTACATTTTTTTTTTTTTTTTTTTTTTTGGCTGGGGCCAGGTTCAAATCCACCACTTCTGGTATATGTGGCCAGTGCCTTACTCCTTTGAGCCACAGGTGCCGCCAGAAGAGGTTCTTCTTTAATACTTTGTCCTCCAAGTTCCCATGGACTAAATGCAGGTGCAGTAATCATTCCAACACAATTGCAGTGCCCAAAGTTTGTGTCTTTAAAATAGACAATGATGTATAGTACAATCATTTCTAAAAATTGACTTATAAAGTGTATTTAAGCTTGTGTCTTCATTATTGTTATACTCAAGGAAGTTAATGATTTCCTTTTTTATTTCTTCCTGCACCCAACTGTCATTCAGCATAAGGTTGTTTGACTTCCACACCTTTGTGTGAGGTTGAATGTTTTTGTTGGAGTTGAGTTCCACTTTTAGTGCCTTGTGGTCTGAGAAGATGCAAGGTAAATTTTCAATTCTTTTGATTTTGTTGAGGTTTGTTTTTTGTCCTAGAATATGATCAATTTTGGAGATTGTTCCATGGGACGATGAGAAGAATGTATATTCTTTATCTTTAGGATGGAGTGTTCCAGCCAACGAAGACCTGGTATCCTGACCCTTTCCAAATCTATTTCCTTCTCCTCAACACAGTTCAGGTTGTGGGGAGCTTTGTCTGTTTTGAGAAGATACAGATAGGAGGTCTCCAGGGCGAAAACAAGCCCCTGCAGCTACTGGCGCCATCCTATCTCTCTTACCTAGAAAAGAACCTATTCTTTCCAGCACAGACCCACACATCTGAGCCAGGCTCTTAAACTAACTTATTATAATTATGTTATGTACTGAAAAATGTTTGACAGATAAAAAGCTATTATTGAATTCTATAATAACAGCATTAATTGTTGCGCCAAAATTTTTAGCAAACTAAACCAATTAACTTTCATAATTGTTTTTACATCAATATATGTTATAAAATGTTTTTACTTTATATCTAATAAAATTCAAATGTACTGTTTTCCAACCAATTCATTGCAAAAAATTTACACAGCACCATTTATTAGATCGGAATTCTTCCCCCCAGTGTATGCTTTTGTTTGCTTTATTTAAGATCACGTGGTGATATGTGGTTGGTTTCATCTCTAAATTCCCTATTCTGTTCCACAGATCAAGGTTGCTAAATTTGTGCCAGTACCATGCTGTTTTGATCACTATAGACTTGTGGTACAACCTGAAGTCTGATAATGTAATGCCTCCAGAGTTGTTTTTATTTCTTAAAATTGCATTGGCTATTCTGTTTTTTTCTGGTTCCATATGAAAAGAACTGTTTTTTCAAGTTCTTCAAAATATGATGTTGGTGCTTTAATGTGGATTGCATTAAATCTGTAGATTGCTTTCAGTAGTACAGACATTTTAACAATCTTGATTCTTCCCAGCCATGAGCATGCTATATTCTTTCTTTTGTTAACTTTTTCTGCTATTTCCCTTCTTAAGGTTTCATAGTTCTCTCTATAGAAATCTTTCACATTCTTTGTTAGGTACATTCCAAAATACTTCATTTTCTTTGAGGCTACTGTGAAGAGAATTGTGTCTTTGATTTGATTCTTAGCTTGACTGTTGTTGGCATATGTGAAGGTTACTGAATTATTGACATTGATGTTATATCCTGAGACTTTACTATAATTCTTGATCACTTCCAGGAGTCTCATGATTCAGTCTTGGATGTTTTCTAAGTATAAGATCATATCATCAGTAAAGAGATAGAGTCTGACCTCCTCTGCACCCATATGGATACCCTTGATATCTTTCTGTTGCCTGACTTCTTTGGCTAGGACCTCCAGCACTGTGTTGTACAGTATAGTAGTGATGATAGTGGACCTCCTTGTCTGGTTCCAATTCTAAGTGGAAATGCTTTCAGTTTTACTCCATGCTGTGGGTTTGGTGCAGATGGCTTCTACCAGTTTAAGAAATGTCTTCTTTATGCCTATTTTCTTAAGAGTTCTTATCAAAAAAGGATGCTGAATTTTGTAGAATGCCTTTTCTGCATCTATTGAGATGATAGGATCATATGGTCTTTGTTTTTGCTTTTATGGGACCTGGTCCAGGTAAAAAACTTCTGCACAGGTAAAGGTGCAACAACTAAAGCAAACAGACAGCCTTCAGAAAGGAAAAAGGTATTTGCATGTGATGAATCTGACAAAGGCCTAATAACCAGAACTTTGAGTTCTTTGAGTTCAAAGAACTTTGTAGAACTTTCTTTGTAGAACTCAAAGTAGTCAACAAGAAAAGAGAAAACAATTCCATTTATCACTAGTGAAGAGACACAAACAGAACCTTTTCCCAAGACAGATCAATGGCTAACAAACACATAAAAAAAATTTTCCTCATCCCTGATCATCAGAGAAATGTAAATCAAAACCACCTTGAGGTATCACCTAACCACAGGGAGAATAGCCCAGATCACAAAGTAACAAAGCTGCAGCTCCTGATGTGGGCTCAGAGTGAAGGGAATTCTTATACACTGTTGGTGGGACTGCAAACCAATATAGTTCTTTTGGAAAGAAGTATGGAGAATCCTCCAAGAGCCGAAAAGAAACCTTCCATTTGATGCTACCATCCCATTAATAGGTGTCTACCCAGAAGGAAAAAATATCATTTTACCATGAGGACATTTGCACTCGAATTTTTATAGTAGTTCAATTCACGATAACAAAGATGTGGAAAGAACCCAAGTGCCCATCAACCCATAAATGGATATATAACTGTGGTATATTTATACCATGGCCTACTAGTCAGTCATCAAAAATATGAAGACTCCACATCTTTTTTATTTACCTGAAAGGATTTGGAGAACATCATCCTATGTAAAGTATCACAAGAATGGAAAAGCAAGCATCCAATGTGCTCAATATTAATATAAAATTAGCAGATGAACAATCAAACACCCACACAAGAGGAAAACACATTTAAATTCAAGAAAGTGGAGGTAGGAGGGGCGCAGAGGGGTGACACACTCTTACCTATTGGGTACAATGTAGGGGTATATGGCACACCTGGCCGAAGGCCTCAATTGCAACTTAGATTATATTTAACAAACACAAACAATGTACCTAACTGGATGTAGCCCTATATTAATCTGAAATTCAAACGAAAAAATTTTAGAGAACTATAAAATGCCACATAAATGAAGTATCTCTGGGTTACAAAATAAATTACAGAGGATTTACACTGTTTAAGACCTTTTGTAGATGCTAGGGATACACAGAAAAGTAAGACATGTAGCATACTCTCTGCTAGTGGAAATTGTAAGCAAAAATGTAGAATGTAATGTGCGAGGTGCTATAACAGACATACGTGCAGAAGTCTTTGGGAAGACAAGTTAAATTTGTATAAATACGAGGAGAGTCAGAAGTTATGTCAACATAACTTGTAAATACAAGTAACAAATCAGGAACAGCACAACTCCATTTATTCTAAGAAATGTGAATTTGTGTACAAACACATATATTACTAAATTGTCAGTTTACCAGCAAAATGTGAAATAATTGCAAATCACTCTCTCAAAATAAAATAATAACAAAAATTTTCAAGCTTCACATAATTTCAAACCTGCCCGAGAGGATAACATTTTTGTAACTGTCACAGGTGCCACCAATCCAACTAGTAAGCAAAAGTTACTGCCATGCTTCCTCAGCATTTATCTTAAATTCCACAAATAGTGGTATATATTTCATATATATAAATTTTATGTGTTTCATAGTAATTGATAAAATTGCATGTAAATAATGAACCTCATCTTATTTAACTAGATGATTTGATATTTTTAAATCATTTTTTAAATCCCTCTGTGAGTTAATATATATGGTGTATGATTAAATTCCATCCTTTTGAACCAAAGTTTAATGATACTTTGGTTTTATTTATAATCCCTATCTGAAGGAAAATAATTGTTTTTCTTGGTAATAACATTTTAACTGGTTATTTTATTAAATAAACAACATTTTGTTTTGTTTCTCTCCAGTTCAATACACACCAATTCCAGATTATTAGCAGTAACAAAATCTATTGTGCAAAAACTCCTTCACCCTCGGCAACTTTTGTACCATGGCTAGGGGATTTTTGAAGCAAGAGGATTTAAGTGACGAGCTGCCCATCACTCCTACCAGAATTTAGGCACCACCACTCTGCTGAGTTCAGTATCTGCTACCGTTGAACAAACTAAGAATCTTGAGCTGACAGCCAGTCTCAGGGAGCCAGAGGTTGGAGACTAGGCAGAAAGTTGGGAAGGGAGCTGCAGGGTTTCCCTTAGCCTCTGCTCCAAATTGGTTTGCTCCTGGAAGTCAGCAATTGGTACTTTTACGCACACTCTTTCTCGATCAGAATTTTTAACTCTTCTTGGGTCCTGACATACTTGGTATCACTACGTTAAGGAGGATAGCCCAGTTTTAAAATTAAGAAGTTTAACCACAGGACCACTCTTGGCTCAGCTACTTGTTAATTTGAAGGACTTCGGGGCTGATGTTTTTTGAGCTCAATTTCCTCATTTCCAAAATGGTGATGGACATAAGGCCACCCCAGGCTGCCTCCCAGTGGTGTGGGGGGCATGGAGGTAAATATGTTTTCAACCGTTTATTAAATGTGATGTTGGAAGGAGTGGCTAGTATGTGACATGAAGACGAGTTATAAAACAACATCATTTTACACAATAGTAGCGTCTCGAGAAAACATCATTTGTAGAATTTAGATCTTAAGGTATATGTAATCATTTTTACCTCTTTTGTTAGGTTGTATACCAAACTGTACATAAGTGGTGTACAATCGACTCTCAGAGTGTAGTTTCCTGAAAGATAAGGGAAGGACAGGCTGTTTTGTACTTCGCTCCATTCTCTCATTCTTTTATTCACAGACTTCCTAGCCAGAATGATCTTTTTAAAACTTAAATTCAATAAAAACTCTCCAACAGCTCCCCAACCTCCTCACCGTGCTTGGCCCACAGTGCCATAAAGAAAACAATCCCCAGTCACCTCTCCAAATCCTCCTCCTGCTCTGCTCAAGAACACTCCCTCCCCTCTTTGTACACACTGTTCCTTGAGCCTGGAAAGTGGTTTGCTTTATATCTGCATGACTCACTCCTCCTCTGGCTTAATGTCACATTTTCTGAGAGATTTCCCCTGACTACTCTACCCAAAATAGAACTCTCCAGTCACCATGCCAACTGCTCCCTTTCTCTCTTGACCTTTGCTTCCTTGTCTCCATATTACTCCATACTAAGGACTTGTTTTTTTATTATCCCCCCTCCAAGTAGACGTAAGTCCCATAGGCACAGGTGCTTTCTTTTATTTTCTGCTATATCTCCAGTGCTTATAACGGTCTTAGTATTCATCACCTATCCGGTAAATATTTATTGTGACAATGAATTTATGAGCCAGGTGCTCTCTATCTAGTCCCAAATAGAGTCCCCATTCCTCAACAGTTCGTGGACTGATGGGCTCTTGGGAGCCACAGAGTGCAGGATGGGGTGGCTGACTCTGAAACGGATTGTGGGAGAAGTCAACACAACTTCACCAAGGGCTGTGGGGGAGACTCTTGAACTGAGTTTTCTAGAGAGGTAAACAGGCCAGAAAAGAAATGGCATTCACAGAGAAGGGAGCAGTTTCTATGAATGCCCAGAAATGTAAAAGCGTGAAATATACTCAGAGGATGGCAGGTAACTTATGTCCCAAAGCTTAAGATCCATATTTGGGAACAGCAAAAGTCCAGGCTTTAAAAATAATGATACCACAGCAGAACTGTTTATGGAACTTGAATAGTTAATTTAAGAATTCTAAGATTGATCTGGAAGAATAAATCTGACCAAATAGCCAATGCAATTTTAAAAACAGAAGAAGTGCTAACAAGAATGTAAATTGGGAAAGGAGGATAGTTTGGTAGCATTTATTAAAATTTAAAGGCCATTTCTCAGGACCAAACAATCACACTTATAGCTCTATGCCTCCCCTCATTTCATATAGAAAGGCATATAAATAAAAGGCTATTTATTACAAAAAACTGAAGCAATCTGACCACCAGTAAGAGAACTGATACCTACATTGTATTACTGAATACACAGAAGTTTTGGCTGTTGTTGATTTTGTTTAATTTTATTTTTGGAGACAGTCTCCCTATATCATGCCCAGGCTGGCCTTGAGCTCCTGAGCTCCCAAGATTCTCCTGCATCAAACTCCTAAGTAGCTGGGACTACAGGTGAGACTACGTGCAGCTGGGACTACAGGGGGGACAACATGCACTGTGCTCAGCTGTTTTTTGTTTTAGGTGAAATAGATCAATGTCGATTGACATAGAAAGTTTCCCATAATATGTGACTGAATGAATAAGGTAAGTTGCAGAACAGCTTCACTGTAATGTGATAGTGAAACCCCATATAAGGCAGTGAGAGGCAAGGGAGTATAGTGGTGAGAAAAGTAAAAGTTGATTTGCGTCGAAGCCAACCCTGCGCCAGCTTAAGCAACCATGGGAAAGTAACTTAACCCTTCTGAGTCTCAGTTTCCTTTCCTATACAACAGGGATGACAAAAGCACTTACATCATAGAGTTACTATACTAACTCACTTTTTTACATGAAAAGCACTTATGACTACACTATGGGTCCTCTGTGTGAGCTAAATTCTATACATGAATGTCAACATGATAGAAACACCCCAAACTGAGGCCAGTGCTACCTTTCAAGGAAGGATTAAGTTTGACAGTGGTTTATGTAGGGAGTGTCACTTTATTGTTTTGCATTTTAACCTAAGAAATTCAAAAGAATGTATGATTTATTGTGTCACGTGAGAAACGTACATCTAATGACATTTTAAATACACATATTAAACAAAGTGAAATAAGTATCCTAATGATACAGTACCTTATGTGTCCTTTGTTCTTGTCTTTGAACATTATGGGGACACAATGAAGCCTTTCAAGCTAGGACTGACATAATTAGCAAGACCCAATATTTAAAAACATACATGAAAAGTCTAATCTTGAAAACCTAGCAATGAATAGAACATCATTTTACAGAATGTATGTTTGGAATATATGTTCTACATTTAAAGAATATAAGTTTGGAATAAAGAATGTATGTTATTATAACACGTATGTTAAACATGTTTCACGTGATTAAGTGTTTTCAGTAGCAGGAGTGATAATAACCAAAGCTAACCCTTTTTATCATTTCCTTTGCACAGGGGAGCCCTGCACACAGGAACTCCTTTGGCCCTTACCAGCCTCTGGGAGAGGCGCTCTTCCTAAGTCTATGTAGAGGGGAGAAAACTGAGACACAGATAGTGAGCAACAACCTGAGGTCACACAACAAGAAGTGGCAGGACCAGGAATAGATCCCAGCAGTCTGACATCAAAGGCCAGTCCCTTAGCCACTAACCAAAAAGGAGGGGAAGAGAAACCGGAAGGCACCACGTGAACTAAGTTGGGGACAATGTAGCTCAGAGGCATGGACAAAGAAGAAAACGTTGTGACTGACTCTTTTAAGGTACTATGTCCCAATCGTGGATGGGGCAAACAAATTCACTAATCCACTAAAGAAAATATTCTACCTCCACCCTTCATTCATTTCACCCTTTTGCATCCAAGCCACAAATTTCTGATTTAAAAAGATGTTAAAAAGATCCAGGAGTGAACATGAACGATGCTGTCTGTTCCTTGCTAAAGAATATAGTCTACTCAGAGAAGCAGTTCAGAAGACACAAAATTATTTAATAATGACAAGTTGTGAGTGCTACTAATATCTGGCTTTTCCGAAAAAGAAACATCTCGGAGGAGGTAGTAAGGGTAAGACTCAGACAGGTAGCAAAATATTGACAAGCAAGCTGATTATAGAGAACAGCAGTTGTAGTGGCTGGAATGTGGTCTGGGAATAGAAATATTAGTGGAGCTGGAGCATAGTGACAATGGACTGTTACATTTTCCTGGAAATCAACCTGGGATGTCCTTTAGTTTGACACTTTGCTTATTCAAAGGACATTCATTCTTCAAGGCCTACCTCAAATGCCCATCCCATTTCCTAAGCTTTTCCTGAGTTGCTATTACACTCTTCTTTGAACTCCCAGAGCAAGAGAATTGTATCTCTCATAGTACCCATACATAGTATAATCCGAAACTGATTTATTTTATCATCTATACTGAGCCATAAACTTTTGAGTAAAAGACCATTCCTTACTAACTACTAACTCCTCTGAATCCCTGGAAAAGTGCATTTCACAGAGAGGTAGGTGCTCACTAAACATTTGTTGAAGTGTTGAAAACACTTAAAAATAGAAATACTTCAGGCTCAGCGCCCATAGCTTAGTGAGTAGGG
>CAUYRH010098265.1:0-10849 GCA_963574655.1 Perodicticus potto
TGCCTGTGGTCCCAGCTACTTGGGAGGCAGAGGCAGGAGACTCGCTTGAGCCCAGGAATTGGAGGTTGCTGTGAGCTGTGATGCCACGGCACTCTATCCAGGGTGACAGCTTGAGGCTCTGTCTCAAAAAAAAAAAAAAAAGAAGAACAATCGTAATATACCATTAGGTATATCATGGTATATAAAAGCTATAATTATTCACAAGGTTATCTTTGACCCTCCTTAATTATTAATATCTTAACAGCATAACATGTAATGTAGCACGACATTCCACATACTAACTACATAAATTATTCAAAAGCTTTACGTGGAGTTACAACTTACTTCAGAGGATCTTCTTGATCACTGTCTATGCTATCAGCTTCACTGTCAGGGTCACCTCTCCATGTCTGATCCACAGTAATGGGTTCCTGCTCTCCATCACTCCAGCTATCTTCATCTGAGGCAAAGAAGGGAGAGCAGCCATTAAGACTTTCCACCTCTGTAACTAGATTACTTAACATATTAATTCAAACCTTAAAAAAAAATTAGTGCAAGGCACAGGCAAGGAAAAATGGTTAAAAAATACAACCCAGGCAAGATTATTCATAATATAAATGAGTCAACCCTGTCCTCAAATAAGGACAAAAAAGCTGACTTAGGCTGTAACAAAGGCTCATACCTGTAATCCTAGCACTCTAGGAGGTGGAAGCAGGAAGAACCCTTGAGACAGGAGCTCAAGACTAGACTAAGCATGAGTGAGACCCTTTCTCTGCTAAAAAAAAAAAAAAAAAGAAAAAGCCGGGCATGGTAGCTCATGCCAATAATCCCCGCACATGGGAGGCCAAGGCAGGTGGATTGCCTGAGCTCACAGGTTGCAGACCAGCCTGAGTCAGATTGAGTCCTCATTTCTAAAAACAGCCTGGCATTGGCTCGGTGCCTGTGGCTCAACGGCCTAAGGCATCAGACACATACACCTGAACTGGTGGGTTCGAATCCAGCCCGGGGCCTGCTAAAATTCTACAACCAAAAAATAGCTGGGCGTTGTGGCAGGTGCCTGTAGTCCCAGCTACTTGGGAGGCTGAGGCAAGAGAATCGCTTAAGCCCAAGAGTTGGACGTTGCTGTGAGTTGTGATGCCAAGGTACTCTCCCAAGGGTGACATAGTGGGATTCTGTCTCAAAAAAAAAAAAGAAAAGAAAAGAAAAAATTAGCTGGACATCATTGGCAGGTGCCCATAGTCTCAGCTACTCAAGAGGCTGAGACAGGAGAATCACTTGAATCCAGGAGTTTAAAACTGCTGTGACTAGGCAGACACCATGGTACTCTAGCCTAGGCAACAGAATGTTGTTTGTTTTTTGTCTCAAAAAAAAACAAAAGCGGACTTAATACTTTACCGAACAAAGCTGTTAAGCACAAAAGCAGTAATGAAGGAAAATGTCACCAACTCAGGGGAATAAACCTAAGCAAACACTACTTCAAATTCAAAAGAACTGGTAAACAGCAATCCTGGAATTCTCACCAAAGTCCCAATGAATAAACAATAACATTGCCAAATATGCTGAAGGCACTATGCTTAAACCATAGTAAGTTCTTTCTTAACCTTTACCCTTTTTCTTTTTTTTTGTAAAGACAGAGTCTCACTTTATCGCCCTGGGTAGAATGCTGTGGCATCACACAGCTCACAGCAACCTCCAACTCCTGGACTTAGGTGATTCTCTTGCCTCAGCCTCCCAAGTAGCTGGGACTACAGGCACCCGCCACAACACCTGACTATTTTTTTGTTGCAGTGGCCAGTGCCAGGTTTGAACCCACCACCCTCGGTATATGGGGCCCGCGCCCTACCCACTGAGCCACAAGCAGCGCCCCCTTTACCCTTTTTCATTCTAGAAGAGAAGATTCTTACCCAGTATTCGGCTGGCTTCACTGCGGCTACTTTCTGGAGTCTGAGACCCCAGCTCTGTCTTAGCATATGAGCTCAGCTGGCACAACAGTGTTTCACCCATAGGTCCTGGGTTGGTCTTCTTCATTTGAGCATGAAGTGCAAGGGCGTTCCTACGGGCATGTTCAGCACAGAAAGACACCCTAAAGAGGCAAAACATCAATACATTACAGGTCCCTACTTGAAAGGGTTCAATGATTTCTACAGTCCCAAATCTTCAGGATAATTTTTAGGAAATTAAAATGCCTATTATACTCATTTCTAAAAAGGCCAATTAGGAGTAGGGTGGCGGCCCCGTATGTTGGAGGCAGTGGGTTCAAACCCAGCCCCCCGCAAAAACTGCAAAATAAAAAAAATAGGGTATAGCCAGGCATTGTGGTGAGCGCCTGTAGTCCCAGCTACTCGGGAGGCTGAGGCAAGAGAATCACCTAAGCCCAGGAGATGGAGGTTGCTGTGAGCTGTGTGATGCCACGGCACTCTACTGAAGGTGATAAAGTGAGACTCTGTCTCTACAGGAAAAAAAAAAAAAATTGGGCGGCGCCTTGTGGCTCATCCAGTAGGGCAGCGGCCCCATATACCGAGAGTGGCGGGTTCAAATCCAGCCTCAGCCGAACTGCAAAACAGAAAAACAGCCAGGTGTTGTGGTGGGCGCCTGTAGTCCCATGTACTGGGGAGGCAGAGGCAAAAGAATCGCCTAAGCCAAGGAGTTGGAAGTTGCTGTGAGCTGTGTGATGCCATGGCACTCTACCAAGGGTGATAAAGTGAGACTCTATCTCTACCAAAAAAAAAAAAGTTAAAGCAAAGTTGTTTGGCTCCGTCCCTGTGGCTCAAGCGGCTAAGGCGCCAGCCACGTACACCTGAGCTGGCGGGTTCGAATCCAGCCCGGGCCCACCAAACAACAATGATGGCTGCAACCCAAAAATAGCCGTGTGTTGCGGGGCCCCTGTAGTTCCAGCTACTTGGGAGGCGGAGGCAGGAGAATCGCTTGAGCCCAGGAGTTGCAGGTTGCTGTGAGCTGTGATGCTAATGTACTCTACCCAGGGCACAGCTTGAGGCTCTGTCTCAAAAAGAAAGCCAATTAAGTGAAAGGAATTTACCTGTCCTAAGGTCAATTTATCTGATGTTATTAAACAGAAATACAGGGAGCCTTATCCAGTGCTCCACCAAACAAAACATTCCAACTATAAATACGTTGACATCATCTCATAAATCATACACACTTTCATCTTTCAAAGCCGGTTTGGAAGGCTACTCAACATTTAATATCAAGCCATTGTAGGTGAGATAAGATACCGGACACAAATTTAAAGCTACAAGCTATTATCTAGACAAGTTACATTTTTGCATGGATACCGCTGCCTGTATGATGAAAGCTATGACAACTCCTCCAGAAGAATACACACATACACAATTCTGCATATTACTTAACAAAGTTCAAGGGCAGCCAAAACAGCCACGCATCCCTTCATTTTATAGAAAAGGGAAAAGATCCAAAGAAAGGAGAGGAACCTGACCCAGACGTTTTATAGAAAAGGGAAAAGGGCTCGGTGCCTGTGGCTCAACGGGCTAAGGCGCCAGCCACGCACACCTGAGCTGGCGGGTTCGAATCCAGCCCGGACCCGCCAAAAACAACGATGACGGCTGCAACCAAAAAAAATGGCCGGGCGTTGTGGTAGGCGCCTGTAGTCCCAGCTCTTGGGAGGCAGAGGCAGGAGACTCGCTTGAGCCCAGGAATTGGAGGTTGCTGTGAGCTGTGATGCCACAGCACTCTATCCAGGGTGACAACTTGAGGGTCTGTCTCAAAAAAAAAGAAAAGGGAAAAGATCCAAAGAGAGGAGAGGAACCTGACCCAGCTCAGGTGTCCTTCCAGTTTTGACCATTTTATTTTCCAAAGATGTATCCATAACCCCAATTTTACAAGCACAATACCTAAAACTCGACAGCTATGCTGAAGCCCCACATATCACATCCTACTTTCGCTTTCAGACCTCCCTCCCTCTCCCCCTCTCTATACATATATTACACACACATACCCATCTTTCTTCTCTGGCTTTGGGGCAGCACTGGGACATCTTTTTCCATTCTTCGTTGATACATAACTACACTGCTTGAAGGGTGCATTCTTGTCTTCAAGGATATGCTTAATGCAAAACTCCTGTCCCTCAAGACGAGGTTGAGAGCATGGGCGATGAGTAAACGAACAAGACAGGGGCTCCTGAGATCTGGACACTGGGGTGATCCTCCCCCGATTGGTTGACAAGACGTGAATCCGAATCCTGTTCATACCAAAACCTGCAGAGTCAAACGGAAGACCAAAATGCCCTTATCCTTCCCGAAAATTCCTGCTCCACAACATCCAGAGGTTGCAGGGAGCTTCTAAACGACTGGCAGAAGCGGACCCCGCAGGGCACGCTCCAAACTCCCACCGTTCTCCCCCAGGTCTCCACAGGCATTTCTGCGACTCTCCCTTCCCTTAACTTCTCCCACCTTGGCCCCACCACGTTCAAAGTGTCTTCAAGACTCGCCAGGCTGCAGCACTAGGGAGGAGATGGCGCCAGCACCACGAGGCCACCACGCCGCAGCACCGCGCCCCGCCCTCCCCCCCACTCGCCGCCTTTGTGCCGTCCCGCCTCAGGGATCGCTGCTGGGCCAGGCCCCGGCGGCCCGTGCGAGCGCCATTTTGTCCTAAGGCTCGGGTCACCGGAGAACCCAGCTCCTGGGAGCCTATAGGAAGACTGATTCCGTCACAGCTTGAGGCGAAGTAGCAGCTCCGAGCCGACAGACAGGGAGAAACAGCAGCCTAACTACAAGGTCTAACAACAGGAAGCTCCGCCATCTTACCTCCGGCGCCGCAGAGCCCTCCCTCTGGCCGCGCCAGCAGCTCTTCACCCGGCCTCGCTCCTTTCCGTGGTCCTAACTGCTGATTGGCTACTGCTCTGACGACGGTATGTCGCCATTGGCCGAGGCCTGCTACCTATCAGGTCTGCGAAGGCGGGGCGCTGAAAAACTGCAGGGCTGGGTGGCTAAGGCTAGCTGTCCGTCAGCTGCTCTCGCGGGGCAAGGTGAGCCTGGGAGCCCGGGCAGAGCGCGCTGTTGCGTGGATTGCCGGCTGCTGCTATTTTCCACCCCACAGAACGGCTTATTTTCAGGTTGCTTTTGGAACCCGGGTCTGTAATCCTAGGCTGCTGCTCTCTCACCACGCATACCACAACGGGTATAAAATCGGACAAAATCTAGAGGATCCCTGTACATTTCACTCTTCCACAGGAAAAGACATTAGTTTTCTTTTATGAACAGCTCAATACATTTACTGAACATTTGGTAGAACACCCTGAGAAAAATGTTTGGGATGTTTATTCTAAGTAACGTAATGGGGAATTACATGTATAAATCATTTAATTTTTCAGAACAATCAGTCCTAAGAGGTAGAAAGTATTATTACCTTCATTTTTACAAAGGAGACGACTGAAACACAATGGGCCCATAGCTAGTAAATGGGAGAGGAAGGCGAATTTGAACCCGGCCTTCATGCTTTATCCCTTATTGCCCCTCATATAGTAAAGAGCATTGGACTGAGAATAAAGAAATATGAGTTCTAGTTCAGGCCCTGATTCTCTAAAATTCTCTGCAATTCTATGCTTTATAATGCAGGTATTATGGAAATGCCACAATACCAATTTTAGCCTTTTAAGTTCCAATCATTCGTCATCTCCACTGCTTGCCTTGTAAAAATGATCGAACACTTTCTTCACATAACCCTTCTATTGTTTGCATCCCAGCCTCCCTTAATCTGCTCTCAGTAAGATGTCCTGACGAAAGAGCAGGTGACATGATTAAAAGTGTAAGCGAGCATAGAAAATCTACAGCCCTCAAGAAAAGTAGTCCATTTGGGGACAAGAAATGATTAAAACAAAAGTGTGTGAGGAGGTGCTGTTTTCCAGAAACTAAGGCAACCCTAAAATTAGGCCCTTTCCTGAAAGTCATACATTCAACAAATATTTATTGAGCACGTAAGTGCGAGGCACTGAGGGGCAGAAGTAACCGTCTGGGCGCCCATAGCTCAGAGGTTAGGGCACTAGGACTGGTGAGGTAGAACCTGGCCCGGCTTCCTAAAACAAAAAACAAAAACAAAAAGAGGCGGCGCCTGTGGCTCAGGGCGTAGGGGGCCGGCCCCATATACCGAGGATGCAGTTTCAAACCCATCCCGGCCAACACAAAAAATAGCCCGGCGTTGTGGTGGACGCCTGTAGTCCCAGCGCCTTAGGGAGGCTGCGGCAAGAGAATAGCTTGAGCCCAAGAGTTGGAGGAGGCTGAGGCAAGAGAATCACTTGTGCCCAAGAGTTTGATGTTGCTGGGAGCTATGACGCCATGGCACTCACTGAGGATGACAAAGTGAGACTCTGTCTCAAAAAAAAAAAAAAAAAAATTAAGGCTAGGCGGCCGTAGCACAGTGGTTATGGCGCCAGCCACACCGAGGGTGGCGGGTTCTAACTCAGCCTGGGCCAGCTAAAAACAATGACAACTGCAACAAAAAATAGCCGGGCGTTGTGGCCGGCACCTGTAGTCCCAGCTACTTTGGAGGCTGAGGCAAGAGAATCGCTTAAGCCCAAGAGTTGGAGGTTCCTGTGAGCTGTGACACCACTGCACTTTACCAAGGGCAACATGGTGAGACTTGGTCTCAAAAAAAGAAAAAAAACTAATGAACAATGGATGCAGTAATAGAGATGCTACAAGATTTTCTCTTAATAAGAGGGTCTGCCAAAAGTCTTTGTTGAGGAAAAAAAAAAAAAAAAAACTCCTAAGTCCAAGACAGACAAAAAATGTCTATTCAGAAGCACTTGTCCATACTTTTCCCAGTTGTCTTCCTACCTCACAGTCACCCATTCTTGGTCTCTTTTCCCCAAATTCTGAGTGCTGGTCACCTTTCTTTTCTGCTAATATTCCCTTGGTAGTGCCTTGAGCACTTCCACCCTATTCAGGCCACCCTCAGCTATTACCAAAATGTTGAGGCTCCTTGCCCTTGACTCCATAATCTATTTTCAACATGGCAGCTCAAATGAACATTTTTTTTTTCTTTTGTTGGGGGGGAAATACTTACTGTTGCCCTGGGTAGAAAGTTTTGGCGTCATAGCTCCCAGCAACCTCAAACTCCTGGACTCAAGTGATCCTCTTGCCTCAGCCTCCTAAGTAGCTAGGGCTACAGGTACCAACAATGCAATTTTTATTTTATTTTATTTTTTGCTTTGAATTTTATTTTATTTTTGCCAGGGCCAGGTTTGAACCTGCCACCTCCGGTAAATGGGGCCAGTGCCCTACGCCTTTGAGCCACAGGCGCCGCCCAACAATGCAATTTTTAGATACAGAGTCTCACTCTTGTTTGGGCTGGTCTCAAACTCCCAACCTCAAGCAATCCACCCACTTCAGCCTCTCAGAGTGCTAAGATTACAGGCATGAGCCACCTCACACTCCCTCAGGTCTTTGCTAAAATAAAATGTAACCTCTTGAAGCCTTCTTCCCTAGACACTTTCCCATTGCATCAGCCCGATTTAGCTATACACAAATACACACATACTCCCTATCCTTTCTCCCCTGCTTTACATTCTCCAAAATACTTATGACCACTATGCCTTACTTATTTGTAAATGTTTTGAAGGCAGAATGCTTGTTTACTGACATATTACCATCAGTAAACAGTCCATAGCACTTAGTAGGTACTATTTTCTAAGGAAGGAATAAATGAAAGGCAGGGGAAGGCCTGAAAGCACTTTTCAGGAAGGCATATTCAATTTTAACTTCATAAAAAAAAAAAAGATAAAAAAAAGTAACACTTTATTTTTTTTTTTTTTTTTGAGAAAGAGCCTCAAGCTGTCACCCTGGATAGAGTGCTGTGGCATCACAGCTCACAGCAACCTCCAATTCCTGGGCTCAAGCGAGTCTCCTCCCAAGTAGCTGGGACTACAGGCGCCCGGCCATTTTTTGGTTGCAGCCATCATTGTAGTTTGGCAGGCCCGGGCTGGATTCGAACCCACCTGCTCAGGTGTACATGGCTGGTGCCTTAGCCCGTTGAGCCACAGGTGCCGAGCCTTTTTTTTTTTAAGATAGAGTCTCACTATGAACCCCTCGGTAGAGTGCTGTGGCGTCACAGCTCACAGCAACCTCCAACTCTTTGGGGTTTTTTTGGGTTTTTTTTTTTTTTTTTGAGACAGAGCCTCAAGCTGTCACCCTGGGTAGAGTGCCGTGGCATCACAGCTCACAGCAACCTCCAATTCCTGGGCTCAAGCGAGTGTCTTGCCTCTGCCTCCCAAGTAGCTGGGACTACAGGCGCCCACCACAACACCCGGCCATTTTTTGGTTGCGGCCGTCATTGTTGTTTGGCGGGCCCGGGCTGGATTCGTACCTGCCAGCTCAGATGTACGTGGCTGGTGCCTTAGCCCGTTGAGCCACAGGCGCCAAGCCAACCTCCAACTCTTTGGCTTAAGCAATTCTCTTGCCTCAGCCTCCCGAGTAGCTGGGGCTACAGAAGCCTGCCACAACACCCAGCTATTTTTTTGTTGTAGTTGCCATTGTTGCTTAGCTGGCCCAGGCCAGGCTCAAACCTGTCACCCTCAGTGCATGTGGCTGGCACCCTAACCACTGTACTATGTATGGGTGCTAAGCCATTTTATCTGCTGTTTTAACTGTTATGTGAAGAGGTTGAGATTCCATGGTGCAAAAAAAAGTAGCACAAATAAGGACAATGTGACAATCCATAAACTAAATCAGTTTACCAAAAAGTAGGCCCCAGCACCAGAGATTATAATGAATGCAGCCTCTAAGAGATCCACAGAAATCTCAGAAAGGGCTTCAAACATTTTACAGAATGTAAGTGGCAGAGATAAAGACAATCTTACTGAGCTCTCTCAGTGTCCAGGATTATTGTAAGCATTTATGATTAAAATGAAACCTAGCTTTGGGATGATTAGTTTAACAAACCCTATGATTAAGATTCCAACTGTACTCAAGCTTTAAATTGATTTACACCTCATCTATTCCCAAGGATAAACTAGACCAGAATTCCCAAATGGCCATCAACTTTCATGAACATTTTAACTTATATATATAATTATAGATTTACATTTATTTCTAAAATTTTATATATAGTGTGCAAAAATATATATATTCACACTCTAAGGAAATAACTGTATTGACATTGTAATAACTCAGTATATACCAGTAACGTTTGTTATGTTGTATAATGTATCTTGTATATCTTATAGTATTACAACTTTAACAGTTTGTTTTTCTTAAAATGTTGTATGCATTTTTCTGGCACTCTCTCAATATATTTTAGAAAATGGGAAAAGGAATAGAAAGAACTCATGACTCTTAAGAAGTATCTATCACTCCATAGCCAGGCATTGTGGTGGGCACCTGTAGTCCCAGCTACTGGGGAGGCTGAGGCAAGAAAATCACCTAAGCCCAGGTGTTGGAGGTTGCTGTGAGCTGTGTGACGCCACAGCACTCTACCGAGGGCAATAAAGACTCTGTGTCTACAAAAAAAAAAAAAGGAAGTATCTATCACTCCATTAAATTTATCTTTTTTCCTTTTAAAGCTTTTAAACTATAGCTACTGCTAACTTCGTATTGTAAATTTGGAACACTTCCAACGTAAAAGTTCTTTCCCTTTGGCTGGGCGCTGTGGCTCACACCTGTGAGGCCAAGGCAGGTGGATTGCCTGAGCTCACAAGTTGAGAGACCAGCCTGAGCTAGCAAGACCCCATCTCTTAAAAAATAGCCTGGTGTTGTAGCAGGCACCTGTAGTCCCAGCTACTTGGGAGGCTGAGGCAAAAGGATCTCTATTTCTTTGTTGCAGTTGTCATTGTTGTTTAGCAGACCCGGGCCAGGTTCAAACCCTCCAGCCTCGGTGTAGGTGGCTGGCCCCCTAACCACTGAGCTACGGGCACCAAGCCACAAGAGGATCTCTTGAGCCCCAAAATTTGAGATTACTGTGAGCTGTGAAGCCACAGCACTCTACTGAGGGCAACAAAACAATGAAACTGTCTCCAAAAAGAAAAAGTTCTTTGAGTGTGTAATTTATAAGATTTATCTTGTGAGTAGTCCCAGCTACTCGGGAGGCTGAGGCAAGGGAATCGCCTAAGCCCAGGAGTTGGAGGTTGCTGTGAGCTGTGTAATGCCACAGCACTCTACCGAGGGCGATAAAGTGAGATTCTGCCACGCTACAAAAAAAAAAAACGTATTTCCTTTCAGGTGCCACCCCCTCGAGGGTGGCGGGTTCAAACCCGGCCCTGGCCGAACTACAACAAAAAAATAGCCATGCATTGTGGTGGACGCCTGTAGTCCCAGCTACTCGGGAGGCTGAGGCAAGAGAATCTCCTAAGCTCAGGAGTTGGAAGTTGCTGTGAGCTGTGACACCATAGCTCTCTACCGAGGGCAATAAAGTGAGACTCTGTTTCTACAAAAAAATTTCCTTTCGGCTCGGCGCCTGTGGCTCAAGCAGCTAAGTCGCCAGCCACATGCACCTGAGCTGGCAGGTTCCAATCCAGCCTGAGCCTGCCAAACAACAATGACAGCTGCAACCAAAAAATGGCCAGTGATTGTGGCACGTGCATATAGTCCCAGCTTCTTGGGAAGTGGAGGCAGGACAATTGCTTGAGCCCAGGAGTTGGAGGTTGCTGTGAGCTGTGATGCCACAGCACTCTACCCAGGGAGATAGCTTGAGGCTCTGTCTCAAAAAAAAAAAAAAAATTTCCTTTCAAATATATTGCTGTGTCTGTACCCACATTTCAAGTTTTTCTTTTTTTTTTTGAGACAGAGCCTCAAGCTGTCACCCTGGATAGAGTGCTGTGGCATCACAGCTCACAGCAACCTCCAATTCCTGGGCTCAAGCGAGTCTCCTGCCTCTGCCTCCGCCTCCCAAGTAGCTGGGACCA
>CAUYRH010098269.1:0-25343 GCA_963574655.1 Perodicticus potto
GCCTTGCTGTCTCCTCCTCAGTGCACATCTGACTGATCAATGTCATGTCAGTTTCCAGGGCCTGGGTCCTCATTGGTCAGCTGGCTGTAGCTGACGAAGACCCACGCCCTAAGAAGTTCTGGCAAAACAACTCCCTGGGACTACATAAACCCCTGAGCAGAGAGCTCAAAAGCAGACCTTGGCTGGACCTTGGAGAGGGAACAGGAGAGCTGCCTGTTCCCCTCCAAAGCAGACCTCAGCTGGACCTCGGAGAGGAAACAGGAGAGCTGCCTGTTCCCCTCAAAAGCAGACCTTGGCTGGACCTCAGAGAGGGAACAGGAGAGTTTGCTCCCCTCCTGGGTCCTCTTTTCCTGGAGGTCTGGTTTTTCTTATACTTCTAATTTTCCTTTCTTGTAAATAAATCCTGACTTACCACTAGTATTGTGGTCCGTTGATTCCTTCTTCATATCACTGAGACCAAGAGCCTGAAATTCCGGCATCAACAAGACCTGGAATACATACATCTTCCAGGTTGTTTCCTGCCCATTAAACAGACAAAGCACATACCCATTGTGGAGATTTGCATTTGCCTGGGGCAGAGACCAGAGAGCTCAAGCCCTGAGATATGGGCAGAAGGGCTTGCATTCTTTATCACAGAGGAAAATCCTCTGTGGTGGTGATGAGAGGAAAATGCCTCTCTCCCACCAATTCCTCATAGGTTAATGCCAGGGGCATTTTACTCCACAGGGAACTAGCAGAGCTTAATACCTCCCTAGGAATATGTGTGTGTGACTCCAAACTGGAGGCTTCCCCTCCCCCTCCCCCTCTCCCACCCCCCACCCCCTGCCCCACAAGGCTCAAGTTTCAGATTCTTCAAAACTGCTCAAATCTTTAGAGTTAATAATAATAACAATAGAACCTGATATGCTTACTCAGAGAAACTGCTAGTGTCTTTGTCTCCTCCCTCAGCTTACCACCTGGCAGATAGATTTCAATAAAAGCTGAGTAGAGCAGAGACTCGAGGCCCCTCTCTGGAGCCCATGAACAGGTGGGGGTCCCCTGAGCTTCCACCTTTGAAATATTCTTTGTCTCGTGTCTCTTTCTTTATCGTCATTCCTAACTTTATATTTCTTCAGTCAGTTACACCAGTTTCACAGGTCTTAGAGGACTCCGCCCCTGTAGCAGGACCCCCAACAAGAAATACTTTAGGGTACAGAAGACCCTCCATAGTTACACACCTCCCTACACTGACCGCCTCTTTAAGTGGACCTATATTCACCAACTGGACCACATACCACCTGTACTAAGGCCAAGAGTCTTATTTTGACCAACTCTGTATGTTTAACAGTTTGTTATAGTCTCTTGGGTGGTCAACTTACAGAGGTTCCACTGTATTGGTCTACTCAAAAAATTTATGATTAACATCTGAAAAGCAGAGGCAATAAAAATAAAAATAGAAAATTGGAATTCTATATACCTAAAAAGCTTTAGCACAGCAAAGGAAATAATCCACAGAGTAAAGACAAAACATGTTGAAAATGAGGAATTATTTGCAAACTATTCATCCAATAAGGGGTTGTTATATGGAATATATTAGGAACCCAGACAATTCAGCCATTAAAAAAAAAAAAAAACCTAAAACATAGAATCCCATTAAGAAGTGTGCGAATGACATGAGAACCCTTTCTCAAAGGAAGATATACTGATGGCCAACCGGTAGATGGAAATATGTTCAACATCACTAATAATCAGATGAATGCAAATCAAAACCACAACCAAATCATCTTGCCCCAATTAGAATGGAAATTACAAATAAGACAAGAAAATAAACAAATGTTGGTGAGGATAAAGAGGAAAGGGAGAGTTTAGACACTGTTGGTGGGGATGGAAATTAGTGCTGCCACTGTAGAAAATAGTATAGAGTTACCTCAAAAAACTAAAAACAAAATTATCATATAATCCAGCCATCCCAGTCACAGTATTTATACAAGGGAAAAAAATCAATATGTTAATGGAATACTTGAATTCATATTTATTGCAGCACTATTCACTGTAGGAAAGCTATAGAGTCAACCTAAGCACCAACCAATGGACAAATAAATTAAACTGGAATAGTATTTAGCAATAAAAAAGAACAAAATTCTGTCATTTGTGCAACATGGATGGAGCAGGAGGTCATCAAGTTAAGTGAAATAGGCCAGGCACAATTGATCTCATGGAGGTATAAAATGGTATGACAGATTCTAGAGGCCAGCAGGGAGTATGTGTGCAGAGAGTGGTGATAAAGAAAGGTTGATTAGTGCACAGTTAGATAAAAAGAGTATGTTCTACTATTCAAGAGAATAGTGGGCTGACTATAGTTAACAATATATTGTATATTTCAAAGTACCTAGGACAGAGAACTTGAAATGTTCCCAATATATGAAAATGATAATTACTTGAGGTGGTGGACACTCCAAATACCCTGACTTAATCATTACCTAATCTATGCATGTAATAATATAATCATATATATCCTATAAATATGTAACAATATTTGTATCAATAAAAAAATTAAAACCAATTTTTGAAATGGTTGCAAATATCCTCTTAGGACTTATCTCAGAAATTGGGAGACTGAGACAATTGGATATTAAAAAATCTTATCACCTACAAAATGAGGATCTTATGTGTAAGTTACCTGTCCTTTGACCATAACTATGGATTTGTGAATGCCCAGTGGTTGTGATTGTGAAACTGGAAGATGGTAACGCTCAACCACTGGGCCCTCACCAAACAGAGAGGTGATAGAACAACAAATCAAACCAATGGTTTTTAATCTTAATATATCTAATGACTCCCCCTCATAATAATATATTATAATATTCTCTTTATCATATGAAAATTAACTTCATAGTTAATACAACCTATCTACACAATAATTAAAATTAGTCAACATATATACATATATATGTATGTATTTTTTTTTTTGAGACAGGGTCTCACTCTGTCACCCTGGGTAGAGTGCAGTGGCTTTAGCCTAGCTCACAGCAAGCTAAAACTCATGTGCTCAAGCAACCCTCTTGCAACACCTGGCTAGATTTTCTATTTTTAGTAGACCTGGGATCTTACTCTTCATCAGGCTGGTCTCCAACTTTTGAGCTCAAGTAATCCTGCCACCTCAGCCTCCCAGAGTGCTGGGATTACAGGTATGAGCCACCATAGCTGGCCATCAATTAACATATTTGAATGTAATAGAAAGGAGGAATAAAAATATAATTTATAATAAAATATTATGTAAATGTCCTATTATGATAACAATTACTGAAATATATGGTAAAGTGGACAGATGTTTGCACCTGTGTAAATAATCACCATAAATGCTATAACTATAAATGTGGACTGGTGAAACATGTTTTAATGATAAATTAAGCTTTACAAAGAGTATTGCCATTGTGAATTTCTATAAAAGACAACAGTCTTGGAAAAGTGACTTCTCAATTTGCACAGTAATTGCTTTCCTGGAAAATTTGTTGTCTCTGAAACCTGGCAAGAAATATTTATCTCTAACAGGTTCAGATCATTATAAAGAAGTGTTTCAACCACAGGAACTTTTGGTGAGTCATTACAAGGTCTAATGGGGTACAGGTCAATTCTTGGTTCTGCAGAACATCTAACAGCCCTGACTTTTACTCACAAATACCAGTAACATCTACTAGTCATATGAAAAACAGTACTATTTCCTTTGCCCTCGCCCCTACATTTCCAAAACATTCCTTGGAGGGAAGTATTGCTCTAAAGGAAAACTGTTGATTTACACCCCAGCGCCATTAGGGGTGGTAGTAATTAGAGGCCAAGATACACTATCCAGGGCAGAGAAGTGCAGCGAAGCAGCCCACGTGCATCTTATGACTGACAGCGCCAGTGACCACTGCTGTACATTGCAGACACAATAAGAAACATTCTACTCTGTACCTAGTCATCATCTTGGAGATGTGTTTGAGATGGCAATGAATGTTTGAGAAGAAACTTTTACATAAAGAAAATGAGACCTAATGATGTCATTTAAATTACATACAACACAGACCCATAGCTACTGTACTAGGTGGATTTTTCTTTCTCACATTGGTCACTAAGGAAAGACTTCTGTTTTAGACAGCTTAGCTTCTCCCAAGAAAGGTTATTAACTGTTTGAAATGCCTCAGGGAAAAACACAGAGGGTAATTACGATGTAGAGGCTTCTTAAGACCTCATGCAGGACAGTTATCATAAAGTTGTGTTGTCATGAAAGACCAAGACATGAAGCGAAGGAAGCCTGTCTGTGAGGAACATTAGCCAGAGGGAGTAGAGAGGTAGAGAGGACATGGGAGGACGTGGTTGAAATAAGGGAGAATTATGCTGATTTTTTAAAATGTAGAGACAAGGTCTTGTTACGTTGCCAGGCTGGTTTCAAACTCCTAGCCTCAAGAAATCCTCCCGCATTAGCCTCCACAAGCACTGGGATTACAAGTGTGACCCACCATGCTCAGCCTGAGCTGGTCATCCAAGGATACGTTCTTTTTTTTGCTTTGGGTTTTTAATCAGAGTCTTGCTCTGTCACCCTATGTAGAGTGCTATGGAGTTCTATCTCATAGCAACCTCACACTGCCAGCTTGTTTTTCTGTTTTAGTAGAGATTCTGGGGGTGGGGGGGCTCACTCTTGCTCAGGCTGGTCTTGAACTCCTGAACTCAAGCAATCCACTCACCTTGGCTTACTGGAGTATAGGATTACAGGCATGAGCCACCGTGCCCAGCCCAGGACACATTCTTGAACATGTAGTACAAGATGGGAAGCTATAATGAAGGAACTTTTCTGAATCACAGGAGGGAGCAGCCATAGGAATCAAACCAAATATTCAGGAATTTACAATATTTGAATTGTCAAAATATTTAATCATGAAATTTTGAAATTTGAATTACACTTTTAGTAGATCTTCAAGGGGGTTAATAACTTACTTTCAATTAATTCTCCATTGATGAATTGATTTTATTGCTGTTTTAAAGTAGAACACTTATGAATAAAATGATATAAATCATTTTATTATATAAAATATAGCTCAAGAAATTTAACAAACACCTATAACTACCACCCAGGATGGAATATTCCCAGCACTGCAGAAGTCCATTCTTGCTTTGTCCATGTTATAGCCTGCCCCAAAGGGGTAATCATGAATCTGACTTATAATCTACATATTAGTTTTGCATGTTTTTAAACTTTATAAAACTTATAGAATCATAAAAAAATTAAAGTACTCTTTTTTGTCTGACTTCTGCCTAATGTGTTTTTGAGATTTGTTGTATGTGGTTGTAGTTTTTCTCCTTTTCACTGCTGCATAGTATCCCATGGTGTGAACATGGATCTGATGTATTTATCCACTCTACTCCTTCTTGGCATGGGGCGGTTTCTTGTTTGGGATTTTAGAAATAGTGCCACTGTGAAAATTTTTGGTGTTTTTATTTGTTTGTTAATTTCCATTGAATATATATTTAAAGATAGAAAAAGAGGGTAAGTTGAGCTGGTTTTTCAAAATTTTTTTGGAGTTGCAATATCAACTATGTTGCTCAGATTGGCCTTGAACACCTGGACCCAAGCAATCCTCCTGCCTCAACCTCCCAAGTAGCTGGGACTATAGGCACATACTACCATGCTTAGCTTAGTTGGGTTTTTTAACTGCCAAAAATTTGTTGGTCCATTTTGCTAGCATAGAGAAACAGTGACATCTGGTGTATAAAATAATGAATTTCAGGTCTTAGTGTCTGAAATTTAAGGAAATCTATTCTTAAAGGTAGTCTGGGTCTTATGAGAATCCATATACAGCATGAGATTATAGTTACTGATTCCATTGCAAAAATAAATCTAAACTTTCTTCACTTTGAGCACTTCGAGTATTTGAGAATATAATCCTTAAAGTCTTTGATGTATTATAATAGATTAATCCAATTAATTAAATAAGATTAATAGATTTACAGACGAAAAGCTAAATTTGATGTGCACTAATGATAGTATTTTTATGCAAATCATTTCCTTTAAAGTTGTCACATACTGAATTATTTTTAGGATTTGTGAAGGACAAAATTTGCTTTCTAAACCAAACGATTAAAACCAGAACAAAATAAAATATAAATATAGGTAGTCTCCAGGTTATGGACAACCCAGCTTATGGTGTTCTGTACTTACGAACAGTCTCCCAAGGCTCTCCATAGGATAATTTATAATTAAAGAATGAAATGAATAATTTGGGAACTTCTTCAATGCATCTAAAGAAATTTACATGTTATAAGCAGTTCGTTGGGGCAGCATCTTTATGCTAGTGGTTGGTCTCACAGATAGCGAAGCAGCTGATAGAAACACAAGAACGTGAAGAATAGAAAACCCAGAGCCAAGAGCGTTTATGACAAAAGAATTAGCTGAAGCCTTTCCTTTCACTGAAGCAGAATTTGCTGAGCTTGAGGAGCAAGACTCTGACATTGAGAAGTTCACAAAGGTTCACCGTGCAGTTAGTGCAAACGCCAGCTACTACTAGGCCATTTACGACAAGTAAAAAAGAGGTCATGAAAACAACCCTAGAAATCGTTTTCAACAACCACACTTCAGTGGTGTGCTCCCCTCCTCCAGCAACAGAATCATACCTTGATTCTCCAGCACACACTCCGTCCTCTCCACCACCATCTCCCTCATCACCTGAACTAGCCTGTCAGTCTCTCTTCTTGCCTCAAAAATGCCTCTTCCAGTAAGTAAGACATTGATGCAACATTAGGTCAGTGTTAACCTTTAATATTCTTTTTTGAGATTTCTGACTCTTATCTAAACTTTTTGTATGAGTTTGTTTTCATGGTCTGTTTGTTTGAATCAAAAGAGAATAATAGCTTCTGTAACTTATTACAGGACAAGGGTAATATTATTATTACAGTACTACACTGCTTTTTTATTACCACATACAACCCATCATAGTATTTTTATTATTATTATTACCACATATGCTCTGTTCATGAGTGATCCAAGTTACATACAACTTCAACCTAAAGGTGTTCTCAGGAATGTGTATGATTCATAATCTGTGGCTCACCTATATACACAAAGTGTATGTTTTAAGGTCATAAGAATGTAAAACAAAGGGCTCGGTGCCTGTGGCTCAACAGGCTAAGGCGCCAGCCATGTACACCTGAGCTGGCGGGTTCGAATCCAGCCTGGACCCTCCAAACAACAATGATGGCTGCAACCAAAAAAAAAAAAAAAAAAAAATAGGGCCGGGCTTTGTGGCAGGTGCATGTAGTCCCAGCTACTTGGGAGGCGGAGGCAGGACACTCCCTTGAGCCCAGGAATTGGAGTTTGCTGTGAGCTGTGATGCTACAGCACTCTATCCAGGGTGACAGCTTGAGGCTCTGTCTCAAAAAAAAAAAAAAGAATGTAAAACAAATTAACATATTACAATTCTTTGGAGTTCAACTAGGGGAGCTTTCTGTTTCTCTATAGCTTTTCTCCCTCTGTTAAATAATGAAGACATTATTTGTCTTCATGCCTGTAGCTCTAGAAAACGGCACAGTTTCCTTATTTGACATCATGAAGCTCATGAATCCATGTTTATCACACTGAAACTTAATGCCCTTCAACATTTATTCTGCAAATGATTATCACAACCTTTTATCTGCCAAGCATATGAGCTAGTGGAGTGCTGGATTAAGTCCCACTCTCCCCTCATTTTCTTTTCTTTTTTTTTGAGACAGAGCCTCAAGTAGCTGGGACTACAGGGGCCCACCACAATGCCCGGCCATTTTTTGGTTGCAGCCGTCATTGTTTTTTGGCGGGCCCGAGCTGGATTCGAACCTGCCAGCTCAGGTGTACGTGGCTGGAACCTTAGCTGCTTAAGCTACAGGTACCAAGCCTCTCCCCTCATTTTCTCTGATGTTCTCTTGTTCTTCTTTCCCCTGTCCCTCTTTTCTTTTCTCTGTCTCTCTTTAATATGGACAGACCTGAATAAAGTTTAACAAAAAAACTTGATCATGGCAGATATTGAAGACCTGTCAGAGAGCTGGAGTGATTGATGGAGCAGAGTGAGAAGAAGAGCAAGGACGCAAGCCATTGTGTACACTTCTGAATGTGTCAGGGAAGAAGGAGTGTAAAATAAAAAGTGGAGGAACATTTGGTGACTGTTTTTAATAAAGTGATGATTGACATCATGTCCTGAAA
Source organism: Perodicticus potto (assembly GCA_963574655.1). Classification (NCBI taxonomy): domain Eukaryota; kingdom Metazoa; phylum Chordata; class Mammalia; order Primates; family Lorisidae; genus Perodicticus; species Perodicticus potto. The sequence goes on from CAUYRH010098269.1 coordinate 8,186, forward strand.
GTGACATTGGAAGATGTATCTCAGTAGTTTGAAGATAGTGAAGAAAGTTGGTGGCAGTGATTGTTAGAATTAAAAAGAAATAAACCAGAGGAAATATGTAGGATTCCTGAGAAATACTGAAGGCCCAACTGAGGCAGAAGACCTTGGATTTGTAATGGGGCCAATCATCATCAATGCTCATAAAGTTTAGTCAGAGAGGATGTGAATTAAGATGGGTTGAGTTTTTTAATACATGTGTAATATATACATACATACACACACACACACACACACACACACACACACATATATATATATAGACAAATAGGCGAGAGAGGTAGGGGTCTAAACTAAAGGATAAACTAAACGAATGATTTCATAGAGCTGATGGTAAGAGGGATTTTACAGACAGATCACAAATAGGTTTTGACAGAAAGAATGTTGATGATTCTGAAATACTTGGCAATTAGGTAAAGACAGGGTATTATGGCAATAATGAAGTAGGGGAGCCTGGAGAATGAGAAAGGTTAAGGTTAGGGGGCAATCAGAGATTTAAGACATCAGAGTTGAAGTATTTGCAATGACAGCTGATGCAGAAGGCGAGTCAGGCAAAAATTAAGCAGAGGTCAGTGGAAGTCATGAAATCAGTAAAATGAGAAGCAAATGCATTAGATGGACCTTGACAGACAACCAGAATGATCACAGAATCTAATTTGATTGATTTTACAAAGCATTGAACACATGAAAGACAGTGGTCGGAATGTTAATAGTAGTGGGGACCAAAAGTAAATGATTGAGAGACATTAGTAATTTTCAGAAGAAGAAAATTAACTGATTAATAAACCTATTAAACAATGTCCAATTTCATAATTTGTAAAGTCATAACTAATTTGGAAATTTACATTTAGTTCAATAACTAAATTTCAATCAGTTCGATTTAATTAAATAGAAATTAAATTTAGTTCAATAACTAAATTGAAAAAATGAGAAACCATTTATTTTGTCAATGAAATTAGTAAAGATTTAAAAATACTCATTGTTACGGGTGTAATGCAGTAGGACATTTAATAATATGAATGCGAAGTATCCAAACACTTCCGAAGGCAATTTATCAATATTTTAAAAATATGTACCTTTGAGTAGGTAATTCTGCTCCTAGGGAAGCATATAAGGGGGTTGGACAATATCACCGTAGTCTTATTTTAACTAAGCAAAACTGGTCAGGCATGATGGCTCAGCACTTTGGGAGCATGATGTGGGAGGATCACTGGAACCCAGGAGTTCCAGACCAGCTGGGCAATATGCCTGGATTCTGTCTCTCTAAAAAAAAAGCTGGGTTCAGTGGCACCTGCCTCTAGTCTTAGCTACTCGGGAGGCTGAGGCAGAAGGATCACTTGAGGAGTTAGAGATTATGGTGAACTATGATTGCGCCACTGCACTCCAGCCTGGGCAACAGAGCAATGCCCTATATAAAATAAAATTAAATAATCAAAACTTAAAAGATTATGAGTACTTAACAAGGGAGTACTCTTCTCAAATTCTGTTAAATAGAAAAATACATTACAATAGTTTATATATTTATGGTCAAACTGTTTAAAACCAAAATCTGTGTATAAAAAAAGATTGGAAGAAAATGCTCTAAGATGAAAGAAAACGAACACTTTCCACCATCATTTAATGTTTTTTCTTTTGTGCTTTTATATATTCCTTATTTAATGATTTATCAATTTATGCTGGAAATATAAAACCAAATGTATTAACAGTAGGACTAACCAGCAACACCACCATGAAGAAAACTTGTAATGGGCTAAAAATATAAAATAAAATAATAATAAATGTAGAACATACATATGTATAGCAAGAAATATATAAAGTATACATATTTATTTACTTTATATATTTAAAGAAAGAAATGTATATTATAAGGTAAGAAAGTAACACTGTTAATTTAATCCTGAGAGCATTAAAAAGCAGAATTTGATACACTGATTTTAAAGCTTGAAGCTCACAAGCTTTATTCTTGAGGAGTAAATGAAATAGGAAAATATACATTGTAGCATTTAATTTCATAAAGACTATTTGTAAATATCTACAAAAATTTTAAGTGTTTAGACTCTGACACAGCAGTCCTACTCTGGGACTCTACTACACAAAATTCTTAGAAAAGTATCAAAGATATCTTTATAAGACTATCATAACATTATTTCAAATGGTAAAAATGCTGTACATAACTTATTTGTCTTTCCTGGAAGAATGGTTAAATAAATCAAATTATGTCCATGCAATGGAACACTTTGAAAACACTAAAAAAAAAAAAGGATGGGATAGGCAACATGAATGAAAGGGTTTTTAAGATATACTTAGGTAAAAACCGAATCACAGGAGTTCTGACTTATATTAATAAACGTTTATCAAATTCATCTTCTTCCTGATAGCAATTATAAATCTAGAGAACATTTGAAAAATAAACTTGTTCAAAAGCAACTCAGATCTGAAGGGATTTGATTGAAAGGAGTCCCCGGCAGGTTGTGAAATCTCGCTCTCCAGGGAGCTTGTCTCTGAACCCTGAAAATTACAGCAGCATTGGCCTCTAATCCGTCACCTCAATTCAGTGGGACTGTGGGGTCTTTTCGTTTTGTCATTCGGATGCCAAAATCTGGGAATAACCTCCCCTTAGAAAGCCAAGACACAATAGATCTCAACTCATTTGTGTTCTTTTCCTCAGAGTCCTGGGCCACTTTTTGTCCACTGTCTCAGTTGTTTTATGTTGTCATTAAGGAATACCTGAGGCTCGGTGATAGATAAAGAAGAGAGGCTACTTAGGTCATGATTGTACAGGTTGTATAAGAAGCATGGTGCCAATGTCTACTTCCAATGTGAGCTTCAAGCTGTTACCACTCATGGCGGAAGGGGAAGGGGAGCTGGTGGGTGCAAGGATCCCATGGGGAGAGAGAAAGCCAGAGAGAGGGGAGGAGGTACGAGGCTCTTCTTAACAACCAACTCTCTGCAGGGACTGAGAGAGCAAGAGCTCACTCTTTATCGCCAGGATGACATCAAGCTATTTGTGAGGGATCTGCTGCCATGGCCCAGTGACCTCTAATTGGGTCCCACCTCTGACACTGGGGACTAAATTTTACCATTAGGTAAACCTCAGACATCCAAACAGAAGCAGACATCCAAACAGTAGTACCCGCTATCTGAAAACTGTTGTTTTCTTTAATTTTTCTGAATTCTAGTTGACAACAGAAATAATTCTTCTAGTTCGTCTTATTCTCGCATGAACATAGTGAAAGTTTTGCCTAGAATTTTAGATCTAACGGAAATATCTTTTGATAATAAAAGAAAAATACTTTTGGAGAAATGGAAGTTGAGAGAATTTGTTACCTACAGAATTTGTCACTGTAAAGAAATGCTAAATGAATGTCCTCACATTCGTTTGAACGAGAATTCAAATATATGAGAAAGAATAAAGAATGCTAGAACGATTAAATGCATAGGTTACAGGAAAATATATGACATTATCTTTTCTCTATTTCCTAAATTCTTTAAGTCATAGACTGCTTAAAACAAAAGTTAAAACAGGTGGCAGGTGTCTATAGTCCCAGCTACTCGGGAGGCTGGGGTAAGAGGGTCAAATAAGCCTAAGAGTTTGAGGTTGCTGTGAGCTATGATGCCATGGCACTCAGGGCAACTGAGTGAGATGGTGTCAAAAACAAACAAACAAAAAAAACAAAAAAAGTATGTTGGGAGGTTTGTAATGTGTAGAAGTAGACTAGATGGTACAATGTTGCAGTGGATAAGAGCCGTGCATATTGAATGTACTGCTGTTTCTTACATTATGCATGTATTATACAAATGGCATAATATTAACTCAAGAATATTATGATTAATTAAGAATGTATATTGTAATCCTTAGGGGAAACATGCTACTTCTCCCAAAACTGTATCAGCTGAGCAGCAAAACAGAGAAGATAATAAAGGATATTAAAAATTTTATTAACCCAAAAGAAGACAGAGAGTGAACAAAGAACAAATGGCTAGCAAATAGCACAATGGTAGACTTAATTTCAATTACAGCAATAATTTAATTTCAGAGTTTATCAGATTGCATAAAAAGGCAAACCCCAACTGTGGTATTTTCAGCCTATAAGAGATCCACTATAAATATAATAAAGACTGGCTGAACATAAAGGGTGTGTGTGTACTACGCAAACACCAGGCAAATGCAAACCAGTGTGTGACATCGTTGTCAGAAGACTTCTCAAGACAGGGAGCATCGCTAGAAATAAGAGGGTCATTTTATAAGTACAAAAGGGTCGATTCATCAATAAGACATAACAACCCTAAGGTGAATATATCCAATAACAAAACCTTAAAATATGGAATGCAAAAATGAATGGAGTTTAGGGTGAAATGGAAATCCTTTGAGCTGGAGATTTTAATACTTCTCTCAGAAATTAATAGAAAAAGTAGAAAAAATATCAATGACTCAGCATAGACTATTTAAACCAGACTATCAATCAACTTGATCTAATTTATGCTTATGAAACACCATACCCAACTGCTAAAAAATATACATAGTTTTCAAGACTATACGGAACATGCAGCAAGGTAATTATATGCTGAACTGTAAAACACATATTAACAAATTTCAAAGTTTTGAAATTATGTTCTCTGTCTAATTAAATTAGTAATAAAATGTTGCAGAACAATATGTATGCTGTGATCCTGTGTGTGTTAAATAATATGGATCCAGCAAACCAATATATACATGGATGATGTGAATGTTTGTGTTTTCCCTACATTCATGTCTTATAGTCCTAAGCCTCACAGTTATGACATTAAGAGGTGGGGTATTTGGAAGGTGATAAGGTAAAGCCCTCTTAAATGTAATTAGTGCCCTCGTAAAAGAGAGGCCAGAGAGATCTCTTACCTTCTCACTCTTACACAGTGAGAAGATAGTTCTTTATCCATTAACAAGAAAGAGGGCCCTTCCAGACAGTGACTCTGCAGTGCCTTCATCCTGAGCTTCCCAATCTCCAGAACCAGGAGAAACAAATACCAAATTTGTGCTATTTTGCTATAGCAGTCCACACAGACTGTTACTGATATAAATTTTCAAAAATACCCATGTACATATACATATAGAAAAAGAACTGTCAGAATATAGATCGAAGATTACTACTTAACAGAAAAATGGGAATGGAAAAGGGGGTTGCAGAGGGGGCATACATGTTTAATTTATATGTGTTTGTTATTGTGGAAAGATTTTTATTCACTTATTACCTGTGAATTTAAAATAGATAAAATATAAGTTTTATACAGAATAAATACAAAGAATGACCCATCAGCATTTTGAAACAGAAGAACAGAGGAGGACCTGCCCCACTGGCATCAAATGTCTGGTGCAGCTGTAATAATTTGAGCCCAGGGGACAGTTACAGGAAGCAACAAAGAGCTAAATGGAATGGAAGAGAGACCAGTAACAGACTATGAATCTCTTATGCGATTTTGGTTGGTAGATAGTTAAGGGGTCATTTGAAATTGCTGAGTGAATAGTGTTAGAAAACGTGGCTAAGTGCTTGGGGACAAAGTGGACCCTATAGTAGGCCTTAGTGGTGTCCATCATATAGTTTTAGCTTTCTTTTGAGGGGCACATGTTGGGATTATATTTCCTCCCTGACTTTATTGTTGTTTGTTTTTATTTTTTTGTTGTTGTAATTTTTGACCCGGGCTGGGCTTGAACCTACCACCTCAGATATATGGAGCTAGTGCTCTACCCCTTGAGCCACAGAAGCTGCCCACTCTTCCCTGACTTTAAAGTTAGGTGTGGCCTTGTGATTTGTTTTGGCCAATGAGATGTAAGTGTAAACAGCAAATGTCACTGTCACATGGAAGTAAAATGTGTCTGTTGTAGGCTATTAATATGCAATTTTCCCTTCGCTATCCTGCTGTGGCAGTGATCACAGAAGTGCATGCTGAGAAGTCACCTCTATTAGGCTGCATGGCACGAGCCCAATGCCCCCTTCCTGCCTGTAATAAATAGGATGCACAAGGGAGAAGTAAATTTTTATTGTGGTAAGCCATTAAATTTGGCCACCACGACATAACTTGATTGAAATACAAATTAGCATCTAGAATTTGGAGCTATTGAAATAAAAACCCCAGATTTCTTGAATTAGCATGGAGTATGGGAAGCAGGTGGGAAGAAAAATATTATTGGAGGTTGGACTATTTCTTCATGTTCTGCTGTAGTAAAATGTTGGTGAAACTGTTGCTCTCAATGATGGAGATGGCAGATTACGTATCTAATAACCTTTTTTGTTCTAGAGGAAAAAGAATGGAAAGTGAAATGATGGCATCATGCTTAGGTTGCCATAGTCTGAATCAGACAAAATATTACAAGAAGGTTAGTTCAGATAGAAATGGCCACTTTGTTAGTAGGAATGAAAGGGACTGTGTGGAGATCATCGATGAATTTATGAAATTGCAGTGATGGAAGTGGCAACTGCTGCTCAACCTCAAATAGTTAAAGATAAAATGTAAAAATAACTTGAACAAAAGCGGTTTAAAATTTAAAATTAAAATTAAATTAAAATTTAATTAAAATTAAAAGCCTTCATTTATTTTTTAATTGCTGAAGACTGGAAATAACTCATATGCCCCTCAACTGGAAAAAGGGTAAACACACCAGGTGCTTCCAATCAGTGCAACACTCCCTAAAAGGAAAAAGTGACTGAGTCGACAACAAGAGTGAGTCTCAAATATATTATCCCAAATAAAAGAAGGGTCAAAGGCTACACACTATATGATCACATAAATACATATTATTTGCAAACACAAAATTATGGGGACAGAAAACAAATCAGCAACTTCTAGGAGCTGGGAGTGAGGGGAGATGGACAAGAATTTGGGGAGATGAATGAATTAAATGTGGTGGTGATTAAATGACTACATACATTTGTCAAAACTCATAGTTCTGTATACTAAAAAACATACACATATACCTGAACATGTTTGTAATCCTAGAAGGAACTCAATTTTAATGACTAAAGAGGAGAGCAAGATTGGAGGATATTTCATTTGTCTTAGAGAAAATGGGAGATATTAGCTTTGCTGGGGAAAGGTACTTTTTTCCTCACAGATAAAAATAGCCATTTTATTTGGACCCTATAATGTGCTAATTAAACCCAATCTTCTAAGTAACTTGAAGTATACTTGTGTATGGTCTAAGGACAGTTTTCCTTTGCCCAACTCTGTGATTTTTCTGAACAACTAACTTGCAAAAGACAGATTAACTGGAGAAGATGTACAAATTTACCATGTATACAGGAGAGTCTTCAAAATTAAAGATCCAAAGATACAGAAAAAAATGTCCATTTTTATGGTTAGATTCAACAAATTATAGACAGAAGTATAATATGATCTAATGCTGATGTCTGTCTAGATTCTTCTTGGACACTGAACATACATGTCTTTTTTTCTGGAAATGGGGAAGAACCCTCTCTGGAATGGGGATCTTATGACCAATAGCCAAACAAGGTAGGTCATATAACTCCTTTATGACCAGTTTTTTTTTTCTTTCAGTTTTTGGCAAGGGCTGGGTTTGAACCCGTCATCTGTGGCATATGGGGCCAGCACCCTACTCCTTTGAGCCACAGGCGCTACCCATATGGCCAGTTTTTATACAGAAAGGCAGAGGGAAATTTAGAGTTATATTTTTAGGTTTCATGGATAGCTTTGGGGAAAAGGCGTTCTGGTTTCTAGTGAAGGAACTCAGGGAATTTCATCCCAAAGTATGACTACATGGCATAAAGAATATTTTGAATAGAAATCCATTCAAGGTCAAGGAACACGGAGGGGCTTTCCCTCTATCGGCATAAACCAGATCCAAAAATCAAAGGAGACAACTAACTTCCCTTCCCCTTCCTGATATGTCAATACAGTGCAGGAATGATAGTCAAAAATGTAAACAGACCTGGTCCAAATCATTTAAGTCAAAAAATACCTATTTGTCGGGTTAATTTTCAAGTCAATCTATCTCCCCCCTCCATTCATTCTCCCTAGCAACTGTTTTTTGAACTATACTGCTCAGATTTCTCCCACCCTTTTCAAAAGACATGTCTAAAAATGTCTGAACTCCATTGGAAAATTGGGTAATCAATCTGTGATTTCTCCCCATGCACAGGGTAAATAAATCCCTTCTCTTATTAATTTACCTTAATTGGTGAGTTGATCTTTCAGCAAACTTACAGGAGAAAGAAAATTTCCTCTGTCCCTACACTGTGACCCACCCCCCACCCCCACCCCTTAGGGAATGAAGATTCTGGTTTCTATGGGTATCCTTGGAAGAGAATGGGACTGACCACCCAGAGGGCAGGAGAGGGTCGGAGAAAACCATTTTCCTTCAAGACTGCTTCTTGAGCCCTTCATTTTAGGATACCTCTGTAGAGAGGTATCTACTATCCTTACAATATCTTGTTGGGGAAGCAATACTATTTCCATTTTAATGAAACTGAGGATCAAGTAATGGAGCTGGGCAGATCTGTCTGTCAAGCCCTGGTTTCTACATAATGTAGAAAATAGAATCCATGATGATACAGATTTCAGGTGGGAATCAAAGTTAAAGAAATTATAATCAGGAGACCCTATTACAGCAACATTATTATAAGATTGTACCATCTGTTCATTACTGAAAGCTCGGCACTTATCCCTGAGGCCTCATCAGAAGAATAAGGACAAGTGGTTGAGGAGAAGGAAAGAGAGATTTATTAATTTGCTGACAAGTGAGGAGGACAGAGATTCCTGTCTAAATGCCACGTCCTCATCATAAAGCAGAAATATAGAACTTTTAAAAGAAGGATTTCAGTTCTAGGCTATTGTTGTACAACTATAGTTAATGATTCTGTCGGTCCCGTTAGGTAGGTAGTTGGGAAGAACTCTCCTGAGAAGGAAGGCAAGGTTGGGGGGGCCTTGATTCTATCCCAAGTGATTGCTCACACCTGGGAAGTAGGGAATGTCCTACCAATGTGCCAGTCAGAACTTAACTGCCAACTGCAGAAAGATGCAGATCACACTTTAGCCCAGCAACAGGTACAATAGTCTTGAAGATGACCCTCGACAGCCTTGAGACTAATTACCATGTCACTAGCTTAAATCTGCATTGTGTCCATACCCCCAAATGGGCTCTCACAGAGGTTCAGGGGACGTCCACCTGCACAGGAAGACTGTGAACCACCAGGTAGGCCTGACCCAGGCAGGATAAGAGAACCACTGGCATAACTCTTTGGGTATTTGCCCAATTGCCCTGGCAATGGAGGCTCATTCACTGTCTATGCTGAACACATCTTGCTCTGTAAACCTACATCTTGTTTTAAACCTACCTTTCTCTTCCTCAATGAACTTTGTTCCATGCTTGCCTTACCTCGGAATGTCTGGTCATTTTTTTGAGCAAAAGTACTCCATGAACTGAGGACCCAGGCAGCTATCTGAAACCCTGACACTTTAGGAGACAGACAGTTGCCCTGAAACCCAACAGTCTTCTCCCCCTTGCTGTGGAAGACAATCTGCTGACCTTCACCCAGGATTTCCAGCTGGACAGTTCTCTTGAGCCATCTTCAGTAGCACAAGAAATAAAGAACACTCCCCTGACCCTCCTGACTGCTGGCCTGAAAAAGCAATGTAGGTTTTAGTTCTCCAAATGGAGTGGGGGAAGTTTTAAAGACAGAAACAAAAAATTTGCCACTTTTTCCAGGCCATTTCCTCTGTTATTATTCCACACTGGTAATTTTATGCTTCCATATCTATGGAAGGAGGGGTGAGTACTCTGTTACATGCTGGCAGCAGGGCATTAAGGGGGTGATATGAAGTTGAAGGCTTGAGTAGATTAGGAAAATTAAAAGAGGTTATGATGATTTTGACATTTATTCTAGTCTTTTTCTTTGTACCACAGGGATGAGACACCACCCCATTCTTAGTTAGATTTGGTTTCAGTAGGCAGAAATCTTGCTGTAAAACGCAAGAGACCCACAACAGTATTCACTCAGTACAGATCATCATAAAAAAGTGCAGCTGGAGAGCCTCTTATTTTGCAAAGGCTAATTCTTACCCATTCCCCAAGTCCCATTTATTTCCATGTTCTGTTTATAATGAATATTTCATTGAAATTCCAGTGTATTCCTTAGGGTGACAGCAGAACTTTGAAATATAAAAAGTAATTGTAATGTGAAGATGACTGCCATATTGGTCTCTAATGGACTGATTAACCTTGAGTTCTCACAAATTCTTTAGGACCTCAAAAAAGAACTGGAAAACAAAGTGTAAGATCATAATTTCAAAGCTCAATGCATAGTGCTAATGAAACACAAACTGGGTTCAGAGAGATCTTTCTATGAATAGCACTCCATTAAATTGTAAAGATCATGTCAGTTTCCTTTTATAAAGCTTTGCATTATAAGAGATCAGAATATGCCATCCTAAAGGATGACCAAAATAAGCTACCTCATAATAACCCTTACAGATTGTTAAGGATAAAGATTATTTTGGCATAAAGATTGTTTGGGGGGAAAAGCAGCCACTGAGAGAAGCTCTGAAAATAGAGTAGACATTACCCTTTTGTATGGGAAATTTACATCTATGAAGAAAATCTCCATTTGTAAGGATGTCTCTGTCTCAGTGTTAGAAAGAGAAGGAAGACTCCAAATGACTAGAGACTCTTATCAATGGAGAAGGCTTAGACTGAAATCTACATAACAAGTGTCACTCTTATTTACCTTCTACCATGCTTTTCCTGGTCACTTTCCCCAATCTGGTCTCCCATATTCCTTCTTTATTTGTTGTAACTGCAGGTAGTATTTAAGCCTCATCATAAAGCCAACTCTTCAAGATTTACTCATTTCTCTATTTTCCATGTATACACAAAGTATACATGATAATACACTTGTTTGTTTTTCACTTATTAATCTGTTTTGGGGATTTATCCTAACTAAGAACAATACAAGGTAGGGAGAAGATTATTTTTTCTTTCCCTACAGTTCCAAGAAATCCTACATATTTTCATGGTGGTTATTGTGGATAACAGTTAGCATTTAAAGCACAAGGAAAATGTTCATACAACAAAACTGAATTAATTCAGTTTTAAAATAGAGTCGGGGTGAAAAAAATTGTTTCCTTCTCCTATTCTTGGTTCTTTGGTTGTTCTGTGGATTAAATTGGCATAAAATAGGTTAACAGGAGATAAGCAAAGTACATATGCACAGAGGTCCCACAGAAATGAGTCTCAAGGAATGGCAGGTGACTGAAATTTCTACAGCACCCTGAGATACAGAAAGGAATAGGTGTGGGCTTTTAGGGGAGTGGAACAATCTAATTGTAGACAGAAATTCTCTGTGTTGGGTCCTTGATCTTGAGGTTTGAAGAGTGAAACCACAGACCATGAAAGTAAGCAAAAGGACACAGTTTATTGAAAGATAAAGGATGTAAATAAGAGAAAGAGGGAGGGTGGTGCCTGTGGCTCAAAGGAGTAGGGCACCAGCCCCATATAGTGGAAGTGGTGGGTTCAAACCCAGCCCTGGCCAAAACCTGCAAAAAAAAAAAAAAAAAAAAAGAGAGAAAGAGGAAGAACAGAACCTCTGGCAATGGAGGGGGGATCCTAGTGGGCAGCTCATGTGGACCTCTATCTAGGAGTTTATGTTCTGGTTTTTCTATCCTGTGGGCAGGGGGCTTTTGGGAATGTCAGGCCAGGACATGTCACAATTGGCCAGGGATCTGCAGGCAGAAAATAATCCTAATTTTAGAACAGGAGTGTGGTCCTTTTAGTCCTTGCCCCAGGTGAGGCAGAGGCAGTAGGGTGTGTGCTCCCGACTCCAGGAGGAACCAGCTAGATGAAACACCTGATCAGGCTGCTTTTTTATGACCTTGCTGGAGCCCAAAGAATATGGCCTGGAAAGGGCCTATTTATGCCTAAAAATGGGGCCTGTGATGCAACTGATTTCTGAGTTCACCCTGGCCATGAAAATTGGGGTCCCTGTCTAGCTCTGAAGAAAGGAATCCTGTATCAAAGTAATGGAAAGATAAGGGCAGGTAAAAGATGCAGGGTTAATGGAAGTTGTTTTATTATGCAAATAAAAGTCTCTGAGCTGGTAAAAATTGTTCTGAAGTAGCAATCTTCCTAGTACAGATACCTTTACTAATGAAAATTTCTTTTATAAATGTAAATTTCCTTTACAAAAAGGGAAATTTATACATTATTTTTGTCAGTTGAGGGGAAAGTAAAGGTCTTTTTCTATGTTGCTTCTTAATTTTTTTAAGCTTAAAATAATTAATATGTCAAAGTGACATCTTTGGGGGTAACATGTTCTGAGCCCCTTCAATAGAAAGGTATCTTGAAATGTCCAATTTTTTCATTTTGCCTATGAGTAAAATAGCCTGAATTGAACAATTTTCTCTTAACTTATGAGAATTTGTTAATCAATTGGTACTTAATCTTAAAAAAAATTATGTTGTCTTAATCACGTCTTTCTTAATCATGTCTTTCTTATATTGGGGGCCTACAAGGTGGCACAACTAAGGATATAATATTTTTTTAAAAAAACAGTCACTCTAGTACATGCCCATATAAGAGAAAAACTCAAATCAATCCAAGGTGGGGGATCGGGGAATGAGGGAGCAGGAAGAGGGGATGAAAGAGGGGGATGGGTGTGCTCCCACTTAATGGGCGCAATGTTAGGGTGTATGCCACACCTCTTAGGGGTGGGACACAATTATCAAAGGACCTCTACCTAACAAAAGCAAACATCGCTCATTTGAGGGTAATTTGTACCCTCAAATTAACCTGAAACAATACAAAAGAACCAAAAGTCACTCTACATAATAATGGGTGAAGATATTGTAAAATACTATTGTATGCATTGTATTGTGCTCATTTTTCAGGTAGCATTATTATACTGGAAAGAACAGTGAGTGAGCAGTCAGAAAATGGAGTTTTAATTCTCCTCACTCTTGTAAGGACTCAGTTCCCTCATTTTATGTCCCTGGTTCTCTCAGAAAATAATAATTCTATAGTTTTCAAAATAATATTCATACAAATGAGATTTTTAGATGTATAAATGCAAGATTATTTATAAGTTGGATGATAAAAATATTTAAAATTATGGGATGTCTGTCTTGGAACATCTTTATAAAGAAAACACACAACCGTCAGTATCAAATGGTACTGAGATATTTAGAAAAAAACGTATAAACCTATCAATGCTATACTCTGTAAAATAATTTAAAGAGCCAGCCTGATTGGCTCTGTCAAGAGCAAGACCCCAAATCTACTAAAAATAGAAAAATTGTCATGGTGTTGTGGCAGGTGCCTGTAGTCCCAGCTGCTCAGGAGGCTGAGACAAGAGTACCACTTGGATGGAGGAGTCTGAGGTTGCTGTGAGCTAGGCTGACACCAAGGCACTCTGTTCTGGAGCAACAGAGTAAGACTCTGGCTCAAAAAGAAAATTAAAGAGGTTTTATTCTGAGCCAAATTTGAAGACCTTGACCTGGAGCCACAGCCAAGAAGCCTTGAGCAAGTGGACTCACAGTGGTGGGGTTACAGTTCAGTTTTATACATTTTAGGGAGACAGAAATTACAGGTGTGATAATAAATCAATACGCGGAAGACATATATTTGTTTGGTCCAAAAAGATGGGGCATCTCAAAGTGGGGGCTTACAGATTAAGGGTGGGTTTGAAGATTCTTTAGCTGACAATTGGCTGAAAGAGTTAGCGTTTGTCTACTAGACCTAGAATCTGTAAAAAGCAATGATTAAAATAAAGGGTCTGTTAATTAGAAACAAAGTACTGAGCAGACTAAAGTGGTTTGTTGTGTATATCAAGGACCTGCAGTTATGTCTTGAAGAGCTTCAGGACTGTTGATGAGTCTTAAAAGACATCTCTAAGAAGGTAGGGATGCATGCCCAGGCAGGTGTGATGCCCTTTCTCATGGCCAGCAAGTCAGTTTTAGGAATCCCCTTGGCCAAGAGGGGAAACCAGTCAGCCAGCAGCAGGGGGTGGGGCTTAGAATTTTATTTTAGTTCACAGACTTAAGAGTCTCCAGGGGTTCCTTCAGATCTTATTATGCTCCCAACAGAATAGGTGAAATACAGCTTAATATATCATCCCCCATCACTGCACAGTTTATTACCCACAGGTCTACAAAATGTTACTGCATTGCTGCTGGCTCGCACACGTGGCATGGCTTCCCAGAGGTAGTCAAGTCTGTAAGTCTGTGACCTTTTGAACCTTTACAAGAAAGCAATTTATGTAGAGATGAACTAAGTAGCAGAAATTGAATATTACTGCATTAGAGCCAGAATCCTAAGATCATATCTTGAAGTTTCCAAACAAAGATCCCTGATAAAATGAAAAAAATTAAACCCACCTTTTAACATAAAAGATGCTTTTTCTTTACACAGGAATGATAATGACACCACCACTGGTCTTTCTCAGTCTCTCTGGAGTTTTTCTCACTGTGGCAGTTACAGAAGAATGAAAGCTTTGTCATTGGGAAGGCTAAATCTTTACATCTGGTGCTCTCCCATGAGGTCACACTGTTGAGGGCACGGTCCTTTCCTAAGGGAAACTTTCCCTGCTTCAGAGCAGCCCTCTTTGCTCCACCTGCAGCTTCTCAGTGACCCCGTATTCCATGCAGACCAGACTTATTAAAACCAGGTAAAAAAGTGTATCGCTATTGGCTTACCTGATTATTATAAATATAGAAAATATAGTTCTGATTTTTAGAAAAAATAAAAAATATCTTATAAGTTAATCTGGACATCTCTAGGAATGAACAGACACAAAACAGACTACTAAAATAGGATGAATGTTTGATTACCTCTTTTATGGTACTATTTTTTTCAAGGAAAGGTACGCATATGATGTTTCAGGCCCTGGAGGACGTAAGGGAACAAAAACTAAATATATAAACTTAGTTCTCGTTTACCCTTATGCTCAACAATATCCCAGTAGAAGAAAGAGGGACTAAATAAAGAATATGGTAGTCTGCACCATAGGTTCATAGTTTTAATTTGTCTGTTTGTATTTTTAGCTATTTGGGACCCCAAGGAATAAAATATCATTTTGACTTTCTTCAGTAAAATGTCAATGAGAGTTTCTCCTAATGGAATACTAGCTCTTTTTCTTTACAGTTCACTGATGTAACTTCACTGGATCTTTTCTGTCCTTATTCTGTCTAATTTGTGCTCTTTATGAGAATCATTTCCTACTTTAAAATATATAGTAGATTCATTTAAGAAATGAAGACAGCAGCCCGACTATATTCCCCAAATCCAAATCAGTAACAAACGATGTTTCCTGAGCCCAAGAAGCTATTGGACCAACTCACAGGAGATCTGGAGGTGACGAGACAGGCCTTGGTCCTTCAAAGGACAAATGGAGGGAAATAAAGGACCTTCTCCCCTCAGATCTTAGGGATGCTTCTGGAGACCAGTGGTGGAGAGCTAGGAAGTACTGATCAAAATTTTAGTATGCCTTACAGAATTCTACAAATCTCAGGAGGAAAGATGAGTTTTGCTGGGAAAATCTGCTGGTCCCTTTGTCCAGCTGGAGTAGCCAAAAAGGTGATAAAAATCTTTTTGCACACCACGACCTGGAAAATGCGAGCATTTGCACATGAGAATACTGCAAGCAGGAAGAGGTCTCTGTGATGTTTTCACTGGGGTCTGACAAACTGCTGGGCCATCCTTGTTAGTCCCTAGCTATGCATGGTGTGGTCCCTGAGCCCAGAAACAATGACATCACCTGGGAGCTCAATAAAAATTCAGCAACAGCACCATTTAAGAGACTCATGCTCTACTGACTGGGCTAGCTGAGCAGGTGCAACAGCACTATTTATTTATTTATTTATTTGAGACAGAGTCTCAAGCTGTCACCCTGGATAGAGTGCTCTGGCGTCATAGCTCACAGCAACCTCAGCAACTCTTGGACTTAAGCAATCCTCTCGTCTCAGCCTCCCAAGTAGCTGGGACTACAGGCTCCCACCACAACGCCCAGCTGTTTTTTGGTTATAGTTGTCATTGTTGTTTGGCAGGCCCCAGGCTGGATTGAACCTGTCAGCTCTGGTGTATGTGGTTGGAGCCCTAGCTGCTGAGCTACAGGTGCCGAGCTGACAGCACTAATTATTAAATAGGGTTTCCCCCACCTAGTGTATGTCTTTGTTTAGTTTGTTGAAGATCAGATGGTGATATGAGGCTGGTATTATGTCTAGGTTCTTTATTCTGCTCCATAAATATATGTTTCCATTTTTATGCCAATACCATAATGCTTTGTTTTGTAGTATAAACTGAAAACAGGTTAGCCAGGTGTAAAAGGTTGCACTCATACCCCTAACCACTTACAAAAATTAACTCATGTTGGATAAAGGATTTAAATCTCAGGCCCAAAACCATAAAAACTCAAGAAGAAAGTGTGGGAAATAGTCTTAACGATATCAACCTAGGGAAAGATTTTATGAACAAGACTCTGTTGTCAATTGCAGCAACAATAAAAATAAATAAATAGGAGGTGATCAAGCTAAAAAGCTTTTGCACAGCTAAGAACACAATCAACAAAGCAAATAGCCTTCAGAATGACAGAAGATACTCATACGATATGAATCTGACAAAGGGCTAATAACTGGAATCTACAAAGAACTCAGGCAAATCAACAAGAAGAGCAAATAACTGAATTAATCACTGGGGAAAAGACATGAGCAGAGCATTCTCCTGGAAAGATGGATGCATATTCAACAAAGACAGGAAAAAATACTCATCGTCCCTAGTCATCAGAGAAATGCAAATCAAACATATGTTAAGGTATCTCATAACCCCAGTGAGAAGAGCCCACATCACAAAGCAAAAGCTGAGATGCTGGCATGGCTGCAGAGAGAGGGGTACACTTGTACACTGTTGATGAGATAACAAACCGTACAGGCTTTTTGGAAAGAAGTATGGAGAATCCTCAAAGAGCTAAAAGTAGACCTTCCATTTGATCCTGCAACTCCAGAGGGGAGGGGGGAGGATGGGTGGAGGGAGGGCAATTAGTGGGATCACACCTACGGTGCATCTTAGTAGGGTACTGGTGAAACTTATTAAATGTAGAGTATCAATGTCTTTATATAGTGATTAAGAAAATGCTATGAGGGCTAT
>CAUYRH010098274.1:0-10399 GCA_963574655.1 Perodicticus potto
ATGGGAGAAGATTTTTTTCAGGTTATGTTTTCGACAAGGTCTGATAACTAGAATCCACAGAGAACTCAAACTAATCAATAAGAAAAGAACAAATAACCCCATTTCTATGTGGGCAAGAGACTTGAACAGAAACTTCTCTGAAGAAGACAGCCTCATGGCCTGCAAACACATGAAAAAATGCTCCTCATCTTTAATCATCAGAGAAATTCAAACCAAAACCACTTTGAGATACCATCTAACTCCAGTAAGATTAGCCCACATAACAAAATCCCAAAACTACAGATGTTGGCATGGATGCAGAGAGAAGGGAACACTTCTACACTGCTAGTGGAAATGTAAGCTAATACGACCTTTTGGAAAGAAGTTTGGAGAACATTCAAGGAACTAAAAGTAGACCTGCCATTCGATCCTGCAATTCCTCTACTAGGTATATACCCAGTTGATCAAAAATCATTTTACAACAAAGACATTTGCACCAGAATGTTTATTGCAGCCCAATTCATAATAGCCAAGACATGGAAACAGCCCAAATGCCCATTAACCCATGAATAGATTAACAAATTGTGGCATGTGCACACCATGGAATACTATGTAGCCATAAAAAAGAAGGAGACTTCACACCTTTTATGTTTACCTGGATGGAGCTGGAACATATTCTTCTCAGTAAAGTATCTCAAGAATGGGGGGAAAAAGTATCCAATGTACTCAATACTACTATGATATCAATATATAATCACCTACACATTCATATGTAACTATTGTCAAGAAAGGAAGAGGGAAGAGAAGAGAGAGGGGAGGGAGAAGGGGAGTCGGAAGGAGGGAGGGTATTTGAGGGGACCTCACCTAATGTCCATAATGCAACGGTACATTTCAAAACTGTTAAGCAAAGAGTATAATTGTCTTACCACATCAAATAAGTAAGCGAAGTAATGGATGTGTTAATCAGTTCGATGTAAGCATTTCACATTGTATATCTAATCAATGCACTGAACCCCATAAATGCATCAATGTACACAGTTATGATTTAATAAAAAAATAAATAAATAGTGGCTGGGCAAAGTGGCTCATGCCTGTAATCCCAGCACTCTGAGAAACCAAAGCCAGTGGATTGCTTGAGCTCAAGAATTTGAGCCCCCAGCCTCTACTACAAAACAAAACAAACCCCCCCCACCAAACTAGCCAGCCACTATAGCAGGTGCCCGTAGTCTCAACTACTTCCCTGTAGTCCCAGCTACTCAGGAGACTGAGGCAAGATGATCCCTTGAGCCCAGGAGTTTGAGGTTGCTGTGAGCTCCAACACCATGGCACTCTAGCCTGGGGCAACAGAGTGAGACTCTAGGTCTCCAAAAAAATTTTTTTTGATTATTTATAACTACCTTGCTAACTAAACATTTCACTGTTTAAAATTTTAATCTCTGTTTTCAAGTATATTGCCTAAGAGCAAACTGGTCAGGGAAAAAAATCAATGTTTCCTACAATTAATTCACATATTGATAACATCTGTTCACTCTCAGAAATGTACAAATCATTTAAATTCTTCAACAGCAGCCACGTTCTCTAAGTTACTAAAAAATTTTTTCCCAGAGATGTTACATTGTCTATCAACATTCCTTACCTTTTCTACTGAATATTTCTCTTACTATTTATTTTTTAAAAAACAGTTTTGAGACATAGTCTCACTCTGTTGCCTCAGGCTAGAGCGCGGTGGCCTCACCCTGTCTCACCACAACCTCAGACTCCTGGGTCCAAGCGATCCTCTTGCCTCAGCCTCTCGAATAGCTGGGACAACAGGCACCTGTCACAATGCCTGGCTAATTTTTCTATTTTTAGTAGAAACATTGGCTTTGTACCCTCAATGATTCTCTAACAATAATAATAATAAAAGAAACAGAGTCTCACTCTTGCTCAGGCTGGTCTCCAACTCCTGAACTCAAGTGATCCTCCCACCTTGACCTCCCAGAGTGCTAGGAATACAGGCGTGAGCCACCATGACCAGCCACTATTTATTTATTTATTTATATAAAGAAATAGGGTGTCATTACGTTGCCTCAGCTGGTCTCAAACTTGCCTAAGCCCCGAGTAGCTGAGATAACACTTCTCTTATTTTTAGACAGCTTTAATAGTTTTCCTTCCAAAAGAAAACCCTCACATCTTTAGTAGGATGATCAATTTTCATGACATATTCTCGAAAAGACCAAGAAAATTTTTAGAAAACATCAGAGGATGAAAACATTGTCTAGATTATGTCTCCTTAATTTTTTATAGAGAAAAGGCTGAAAATTCCTTGATGTCCATTATAGGAGTTCAGTTAAATTATGACAAGTCTCAAAAAGGAAATAAAATGTGCTGTTCACAAGAATATAGCAGAATATATGTATGATATGGTACCCTGTGAACAGTGTTGTTTACTCATTCAGCAACTACTTATTGAGCACATTCCTAATGTCAGGTACTGTTATAAGCACTGGGGATATAGAATTAAGGCAGACAAAGTCTCTGATTCTGCTGCCTACATTAGTACAGCATATTTCTATTCGTGAGGCTTTTAAAAAAGTGTACATGCAAGTACAGGTGGTTCCGGGTTATGTACAAGATACGTTCTTGAGAATATCTTTCGGTTGGATATATATATATAATTCTGATGAACAGTACAGATACGGCAATAATAATAATAATACTAGAATGGCTCTTATATGGTAATAATACTATAATAATAATAATAATACCCCTGTATTGTAATAAGTTACAGAAACTATCGTGCACTTTCTTTTAATTCAAATGAACAGAACAGATAAACAAACTCATACAAAAAGTTTAGATAGGAAATAGAAATTTCACAAAGCCCGGTAAAGGTTTATACTCACCTAACATTGCATCAGTGTCCTACTGCAAGGCACCTTTTTGAGGCAAGAATGTAGGCTAACATTAGTGGGAAGATGGGGACGGTGCTGTCGAGAATGGAGTGGCTACTGGAGAAAAGATTGAATTTTGTGGTTGGAGGAGGGGAGCTTACCACTGAGGTCAGTTTCGTGAAAAAGGGCTGTTTGCACAGCCTTTTGATTTTTTTCATCATAAATGGCCTTGTCGCCACTGACATTCTCACTAATTGCACAATAAACCTTTGTAAACTGCTCACTGTTAGGTCCTCCCTGGCAAGCTTATGAAATCCTGCTTCAACCAGACACAAGACTTCAACTAATTCTTTTGTAAACTTTCTTGGCGTTTGATTTTCTGATTCTTTACGTTCCTGTGTTTCTATCGGCTGCTTCTCTTTCTATCGATGAGACCAGCCATTAGTGGAAAGAAGCTGCACCACTTAGGCCATGCGGTTTTGCCTCCATACACGTAAGAAACTAGTTCCCAAGAGACTAATTTAATTATAAGCTGTCCTTATGTGGAGCCTATTAGTAAGGATGGGACACTGTAAGGCAGGTCACCTGCAGCCAGAACTGCCTGTACACATAAAACCATAATTTAAAATATGTTTATGTGTGTGTGTTTCAAATTATACTATATACTGTATATTACATATACGTGTATAAAATGTTTGCTTTGCAACATTTGAGAAGTATACCCGGTAAGAGTATCTGGACGTATACCCAATAAGGTGTTAAAGTGATTGCCTTTGGGAAGGGGTAAGGGGGTCTGAGACAAGAGAGAAACTTCCTTGTCTACTTTGTGTATAGTGTTTGAATATTCCTTTCTTTTTTTGAGAGTCTCACTTTATTGCCCTCAGTAGAGTGCCGTGGCGTCACAGCTCACAGCAACCTCAAACTCTTGGACTCAAGTGATTCCGTTGCCTCAGCCTCCCAAGTAGCTGGGACTACAGGTGTCCGCCACAATGCTGGGCTATTTTTAGAGATGAGGTCTTGCTCTTGCTCAGGCTGCTCTCGAACCTGTCAGCTCAGGCAATCCACCTGCCTCGGCCTCCCAGAGTGCTGGGATTATAGGCATGAGCTACCACGCCCGGCCTGAGTTTGCATATTTTAATCACGTGCATGTATTGCCCTTAAGTTGTAAAATTCCAATAATTATAGGCAGTACTTGTAACCTTCACTTTAAGTAGATGAACATTGTTTGTTAAGGCAGAAGAGTTATTGCTGGCTAGAAAGTTGCAATACCATGACTAGAAGTATTTATTTCCCATCAAGTCTGTTTACTTCTACATGAAATGTGTCTGGTGTTTGGCAACCTTTGTCAAATTATATTAAGAGTTGGGCGGCACCTGTGGCTCAAAGGAGTAGAGCACTGGCCCCATATGCCAGAGGTGGCAGGTTCAAACCCAGCCCCGACCAAAAAAAATAAAAGAGTATGCTATAGAAACTGGACCAGGAGTCAACCCAGAATGGAAAAGCATCAGTACAGAAGAAAGGAGCAACTACCATAATACATAGTATTAATGATACTAAACAAGTACAAACAGGCTGAAAGTGGTGGCTTATGCCTGTAGTCCTAGTACTTTGGGAGACTGAGGCAGGAGGATCGCTTAAGCCTGGGAGTTCAAGTCTGCAACAGGCTATGATGGTGCCACTGCACTCTGGCCTGGGTGACTGAGATCTTATCCCCAAAACAACTCCAAACCCCCAAAAAACCATAAAAGAAGTACAAATAAAAAATGAGATGGTCAGAATTTTTAGTCTATACTAAGAAAAGAAGGAAAATTAAAAATTGGGAAGTGTGCTGAGCTAAAGAGAAATATAGAGGTTACCACTGGCAAGCAGTGAGGCCGGCTGCACAGTTTCTGGGTATCATACCTGAGAGGGCAGCAAAGTCAGAGGGCACCTCACAGGAAGGGGAATGAGACTTCTCGCCATGCCAGCTAGTGTGGACACTCCGCAGGAGCAGGATGGACTGTGTCTTAAAATAAATAAATAAACAAATAAATGATTAAAGTCAAAAGTAGAAAATATATTTTTGAAAGGACAAGAGAAAATTTGGTCCACCTAATAGAGATATGGAGGTCAAAGAAACTTAACGAGAAGGTGGTCAGTACCCCAGGCTCAGGCTCTGAGACAAGGTGGCTAGGGTTCAGAATTCACCTGCCATTTGTGTGCCCTCGAGTAAATAAGCAACTGAGCTTCTGTAAGCCTTAGATATCTCCTTGCCAAAAGGAGGTAATGCCAGGACTCACACAGTTGTCGTAATGATTAAATTAAATAGCATATATAACCTAGTAGATATCAGGCCTGGCACTTTATCCAATGCTGGATTAATATATTTATATAAAAAGATTTTGAGACTACTTGCCAAAAAAGGGAGAGTTTGGGTTCTGCTCTTTTTGGAGCATACATTATCTCATTTAATCCCACACAATAGTCCTGCAAGGCAAATACCATTACTATTTCCACTTTATAGATGCTGAAATAGAAACACAGCTTGTCGTTGATCCAAGGTAGGCATTGGAGTCAATATCTAAGCAAAGGTCTGTGTGTCACCCAGGCCTCCCAACTTCTTTACTTTCTTCTTTTTGTTGCAGTTCGGCCAAGGCTGGGCTTGAACCCGCCACCCTCTGCATATGGGGCCGGCGCCCTACTCCCTGAGCCACAGGCGCCACCTAACCTAACTTCTTTTCTTTGCTGCTCATTAATGCATATTATTTTTACAATGGGAGAAAAGAAGACCAATGAGTCTTGCAACAGAAATGTGTAGGTCTACACATATGTAGGAGTCAATATATTTGAGAATAAAAAGAAAAAAAATAGGATGGGAAAATAATGGTCATATGCATTTTGGGTTAAAAAATTAAGCAGTGTTTGTGAAAAATTTCCTGGCTAGCGGATGGGGAAAATTGCACGTGAGTGTGTGACATTTGAAGATTATTTTTATAATTAAAACCTATAAGAAAGAGATATGAAATTGCTTCGGCAAAATAAAAACTACTTTATAAGGTAGTAGTAGAAATGAGGTATCTTTCACATGCTTACTGATAATGTGTAGCCATCATCTTTTAACCGCTTTCTTTTATTTTTTAAGGGAATAAACGCAAAGATGACATCTATTCAAACAGTGCAGCTTCACAGAGTCGTTTCATTATCACTTTTTTGTTGTTTCTGTTAGTACTTACTAATGTATTTATTGTTTCTTTACGTCAAATATCTATGTTTGAAGTCTGAGAGCGTGGTACTATACTTTGGGTGTAAACACAAAACTTATCACTCCTCTAGCCACCAATGCTAATTCCAGCTTTTCAACAGTATATGAGATTTCATGTATCTCACAGGTTACTACACCATTTTCACTTTACATTTCTTAACATTTTGTTCCTGAAAAGCTACACATTTTTTATTATTTTTTTTTTTTTTGAGACAGGGTCTTAGTATGTCACCCTTGGTAAAGTGCTGTCACGTCACAGCTCACAGCAACCTCAAACTCTTGGGCTTAAGTGATTCTCTTGCCTCAGCTTCCTGAGTAGCTGGGTCTACAGGTGCCCGCCACAATGGCCGGCTATTTTTTTGTTCAGTTGTCACTGTTGTTTTAGCTGACCCGGGCTGAGTTCGAACCCGCCAGCCTCCGTGTATATGGCTGGTGCCCTACTTACTGAGCTACAGGCACCGAGCCTAAAAAGCTACAAATTTGACATTGAGGAGCAAAGAAGAGAACATGAAGCAAATAGTACAACATGAAACAGTAATTGTGTACCATGATTGCAGATTAATGCAAAGAACAGTGCAACAGCAAAGTCTGGGAGAGCAAACTGAATAAACTTCTGTCCTCTGACGGTTCATCCGCCTTTGCGAGGCTCACTGAAACATAACTCAGCCCTCTCTTTATTTTCCTCCACTGTGTTCTCCTCCTACCCAACTCTTAACAGATATTGTACTCCATGGTAGTACAACCTCTCTATGGAGAGCTTTATCCATTTGGATTCTATAGCCGAGGCTGGAAGCCAGGCAGATAATGAACAGAATCTCTCCACCTGGGCTTCCCTGAAAGCTTCTGATTTATTTTTGTAAACTGGATCCAGTCTTATGCAGAATAATTTATATTTCCACATTAGAATAAAAAAGGCAAAAAGAAATAGGCCTAATCTCCATCCGAAGACACAATGGTAGTTAATTCATTAAACTGGGCATTCTACTACTCTGGTTTATGTAGTCAGAGAGCCATGATTTGTAAAACAAGACTTTGGCTGTAACTTCACAACAAGTGTGGGTTATAATCAGCTTAGAAACTGTTCTGCTCCCTCTACAATGATGACAAATGAGTTACTTTGAATTTTAAAGGAGATGATATTTTCTAGAGGATTTTTGGATATGATTTTTTGCTTACTCTGTATCAAAACAGCCTGGCAATGACTCAGGAACTATTAATAGTATCAACAAATGATATTTTGTATAATGTAATGCCTTTGAGCTACTCTAAACTTCTCTCTTTAGTTCCAAGAGCAATAATGATGATTTATCATTGTTATCATGGATTTGCAAGCATGCATTCATACAGTGCCCATGCTCAGAAGGCCTTGTGCTGGTCTTAAGATTATTAAAATTATTAATAATTTTGGCTGGGTGCAATGGCTTGCATCTATACTCCTAGCACTCCGGGAGGCTGAGGCAGGAGGATCCCTTGAGCTCAAGAGGCAACAAAGTGAGACTCTGTCTCAAAGAAAAAACTGTATTAATAATTTTGAACAAGGGGCTTTGTATTTTCATTTTTCACTGGGCCCTGCAAATTATGTAGCTGGTTTTGATGATCACATTTGAATTTAGATAACAACTTTGATGATGGCCTGGTATTTTATAACTTCACAGCTGTGAAACCACTGAACTTGGAGTTAGAAGGAAAGAAAAACCAACAACTTAAAAGTCCTATGTGGCTTATTTAACTTGGTACTCTAGAGATACATTCTTATTTAGCCTTAATCAGTCTCCAAAGCAATATTATTATCCACATTTGGATGATGAGAAAAATAAGGCTTAGAAAGATTAAGTACCTGGGACATACAACCCAAAAGACAAGATCACAAATTGTGTGAACTGATTACAAAGATGTTCAAAATATAAATACAAATAATACTATAAGCTATTAGGACACAGACATTTAATGGTTCTTATGAGGAAACCAATTGTAATCATAGCTATGTATTAACTGTTTAACAATTTAAACTCAAATAATGAGATGATCTTCTCAACTGACAAAATATTCTTGCATAGTTTATATTTTTATTGGGGTGATGTTATATTGTTTATCAGATGTTCAAAATATACATATAAATAATCTTGGAAAAAGATTATTTCTAGAAGGTATCCTTCTATAATTTGTTTTTTCCTAAAACCAACTAATAGAACAAAGAAAATCAAAGACAGGGAAAGAAACTCTCTTGCTAATACAACTAGAAAACAACCATGGCCTCACACAAGTATATGAAGACTAGATACAATTACCTCCGTACCAAGCTGAAGGAGGAAGCCTAACAACAGCACTCGTTCCCTCTACCTGGTGCAGGGCACAGAATTCAAACCATCTCAGAGGGATGTTACTAAAAATCCTTACCTTGAAGTGACAAAGGCTATGGGTACCGCTGGGCCAGTGGAAAAAATCGAGATATTTCCACACTGAAAAGGACTAGTGAAGTAGAGGGTATCATATTCAAAAGCAACTCACCTGAAATGAAACTACCAGCTGCCTCCATGCACTGTCAACTCCCCCTAAATACCTATAAAAACAACCCAATAGAGCAGTGGTTCTCCACCTGTGGGTTGCAACCCCTTTGTAACAATGAAAATACATCCTGCATATCAGATATTTACATTACGACTCATAACAGTAGCAAAATTACAGTTATAAAGTAGCAACGAAAATATGGTTGGGGGTCACCACAACATGAGGAACCTTATTAAAGGGTTGAGGCATTAGGAAGGTTGAGAACCACTGAAATAGAGCCTCTGCATCACCAGAATTTCAGCTTAAGTTCTATACAGAGTGCCCAGGAAAACAGAGGTGAGAAGAACTCACAATATTTGCAGGCAAATAATGAGTAGAGGACATCCATCAGACTCTATTTAAATTTAAATTATATGTAGAAAAAATATACCCCATAACAAGGGTAATGCTGTAATGATGTATAAAGTAAAAACACAAAAAGAGAAAAGAAAGCAAAAAACTCATCAAATGTCAGAAGAATATATATTTTTGAAAGAAAAATTACTGCAGGAGATAGAATATTTCAGACACAAAACATTTAGATATATTCTTAAAGAAAAAAATAGAACATGAGATTAAAAAGAAAATGAGTAAAATTTAAGCCAAGACAAGAGGGAGATTATAGAAATAAAAGCCATATCAGAAAGAGCAAAATAAAAGCCAGGCATGGTGTCTTTACTTGTACTTCTAGCACTTCAGGAGGCCAAGGCATGAGGATAGCTTGAGACCAGGATCTGAGACCAGCCTGAGCAAGAGGGAGGCTCGTCTCTATAAAAAAATAGAAAAATTAGGACTTGCTCTTGCCCACACTTTGGTGGTGGTAGAGATCAAGAAACTCCCTGGGAGTTACAGGGCCCCTCTAAAAGCTTGGGGCACTCAAGCTCAGGGCCCCTCTAAAAGCCGGGGGAGCTAGAGTCTACCACAGCCACAAAAGAACATCTTAGCAGCTGGCTCACTCACACAAACATCAACCAATAACAGAATACCGATATAGCTCCTCAAAGCATCTTCCAATTCAAGCAAACAGGGTTAGGCTGATTCACACTCATGAGAACCACCTGCATCACCAAGAGTAACCTGGAGGACTTAATTCAATTCAATATGCTCTCCCAGGAAGAGGTGAAGACAGAAGGTCATAGGCAACCTGAGAGATTTATAAAACCTGTTAGAATAACACATAAGCAACTCAGGACCAGTACACTTCTCCCTGAAAATCAGGCACAAATCTTTTGAGTCTTAAAGACAAGCATATAAGTTATTCCCAATGCCCTTGGTTTTTGATAGAGACCAGATGAGAAGGAACCAGAGGAAAAACTCAGAAAGTAAGAAAAACCAAAGCGAAAGGTCAGCCTGAGCAAGAGTGAGACCTCACCTCTAAAATTAGCCAGGCATTTTGGCAGGCTCAGGAAGGCTGAGGCAAGGGGGTTCACTTGAGCCCAAGAGTTTGAGGTTGCTGTGAGCTATGACGCCAAGGCACTCTACTCAGGGTGACAAAGTGAGACTCTGTCTCAAAAAAAAAAAAGGATATATATATTTATTCCAAGTATCTTCTGTCTCCAGGAATAACATCTAAACCATAAGGACTCATGTAGATTCAAGGCAAAGGATGGAAAACATAAATCCATGCAAATGGAAACCAAAAGAACCCTGGTATACTGATTGAAGCCATCTATGACAAACTCACAGCCAATATTGTACTGAATGGAGTAAAACTGAGAACGGTTCCACTTAGAACTGGAACTAGACAAAGATGTCCACT
>CAUYRH010098275.1:0-25733 GCA_963574655.1 Perodicticus potto
CCCCGCCTCCCAAGCAGTTGGGACCACAGGCGCCCGCCACAGCGCCCAGCCATTTTTTGGTTGCAGCCGTCATTGTTGTTTGGCGGGCCTGGGCTGGATTCGAACCCGCCAGCTCAGGTGTACGTGGCTGGCGCCTTAGCCCGTTGAGCCACAGGCGCTGAGCCTTTTTATTCTTTTCTAATATCTTTTTGATTCTTTTCTTTCTTTTTTCCTTTTTTTTTTTTTATTTGAGACAGTCTCACTATGCCACCCTATGCCAACCTCAAACCTTTGGCTTAAGCGATTCTCTTAGCTCAGCCTCCCAAGTAGCTGGGACTATAGGCTCCTGCCACAATGCCTGGCTATTTTTTTTGTTGCAGTTGTCGTTTAGCAGGCCCAGGACGGGTTCGAACCCGCCACCCTCAGTGCATGTGGCTGGCACTGTTACCACTGTGCTATGGGTGCCGAGTCTGCTTTTTTCCTTTTTCTGCTCTTTTTTTACTGTTCCTTTTATCTGTAATTTTTCATCCACTTATCCTCCTTTAGTTATACTTTAAGTCTCATTATCCAAAATTCATTTGCTTATTCACTCAAAGATGCCCTACTCAGTGCCAATCACAGTGTTAAATGCTGGGGCTAGAACAGTAAGCACTCTTCTAAGGAAACTACCTTTATGTCCATTGTGTAGACATTACTTCCACCTTCTAGCATTGTCATGTAAAAGAGAAATCACAATATCTCTAGAATTTGAGGTGCCAAGAATCCATTTTCCTGGTCATAGAGTCTAAGTGTCCTATGATAAAGAATTATCCAGGGATTTCAGTGAGTTAGTGACAGAGCTGAGAAGACCCTTGAGTTCCTGTTTCCAGTCTTAATTCTTTTTGTAGTTGTTGTTGAGACAAAGTCCCCCGCTATGCTCTGAGCAGAGTGCAATGGCGTTATAGCTCACTGCAACCTGAGACTCCGCTGTGGGCATCCCGTGCTGCCTCAGCCTCCGGAAGCCGCTGGGATTACAGGTGTTCACTGCAGCTCCTGGCTGGGTTTTTTATTTTATTTTATTTTATTTATTTATTATTCTTTTTGAGAGAGAGCCTCAAGCTGTTGCCCTGGGTAGTAGAGTGCTGTGGCATCACAGCTCACAGCAACCTCCAACTGGGCCCAAGCAATTCTCTTGCCTCAGCCTCCCAAGTAGCTGGTACTACAGGTGCCCACCACAATGCCCGGCCATATTATAGTTGTCATTGCTGTTTGGCAGGCCCAGGCTGGATTCGAACCCTCCATCTCTGGTGTATGTGGCTGGTGCCTTAGCTGCTTGAGTTTTTTATTTTTTAGGAGTTGGAGTCTCACTCTCGCTCAGGCAAGTCTTGAACTGAGCTCAAGCAATTCTCCCTCCTTAGCCTCCCACAGTGCTAAGATTATGGGTATGAGCCACAGCGCCTGGCTCCAGTCTTAATTCTTTGCACTACAACATTTGAAATGCTTCCTCTTAGGACAGAGAGTGTATTTTAATATGATCGACAAAGATTAGCATTTGAGGCCTTTTGGCTCTTTGGTGTATTAGTAACAACTCACTGTTCCTGTGTTTATAGTTTACTGCCCTGAAGGTTCCTGTACCAGAAGATAAATATACTGCCCTAGTGGATGCTGAAGAAAAAGAAGATGTAAGTAGTATAGGCTCTTATTCTAAAATTCTCTCAATACTTAGAGCTCTGTATGTCTTAGCAGGTAGGTTAAGGTAGAGTGAATTAAGTGGAAAATTAAGGTAGTTGCCAGCAGTAAAAAGAATGAATTGTTAACAAACGTAGCAACATGGATGAATTTCAAAATAATTATGCTGAGGGAAAGAAGCCTGCAAGAAAAAAAGTACACATCATATGATTCCATTTTTACAAAACTCTAGAAAATGCAACTAATCTATAGTGACAGAAGGCACATCAGTGGTTGCCTAGGAATAGTTGGGAGGAGGTGATAAATATATTCACTATTTTGAATGTGGTGATGGTTTCACAGGTGGATACATATATCCAAACTTAGCAAACAGTGCTCTTTATTTTATTTTTATTTTTATTTTTATTTTTTGAGACAGAGCCTCAAGCTGTCACCCTGGATAGAGTGCTGTGGCATCACAGCTCACAGCAATCTCCAGTTCCTGGGCTCAAGCGAGTCTCTTGCCTCCGCCTCCCAAGTAGCTGGGACTATAGGCACCTGCCACAACGCCCGGCCATTTTTTGGTTGCAGCTGTCATTGTTTGGCGGGCCAGGGGCTGGATTCAAACCCGCCAGCTCAGGTGTACTTGGCTGGTGCCTCAGCCCTTTGAGCCACAGGCGCCGAGTCAACAGTGCTCTTTAAATGTGTGCATTTTTTAATATTTCAATTATACCTTAAAGCTGTTGAAAATAATTAAGAAGTTGGAAGTAGGTAGAAATATTATCCAAGTAGTATTCAAATACCTAACTATTTGCTTGAAAGCATTGAAGGACAACTGTTGGAACCCAAGTGGTTCCACCAAAGAGAAGCCTGGCTAGGTGGTCATGTGGCTTGTCGTGGCCATTCAGTTACTGGACCCTATGAAACACAGGCATTTCGTAGGTCCTCTGGAGGAGAAACTTTCTGAAGAACCTGGTCCTGATATCCCAAGCTGGTTTTCCTGTGTGGGCTTCTTTGTGATGTTAGGGAAAGCTGTGGATTGCACACTCCTTAGTAGGACAGCCATGTACGCGTATTCTCTGTAGGGTTGGGATAGCCAAAGTGGGCTCTGAAATTCCTATCTTGGGAGCCTTGGGGGAGGAATATTGCTTTGCTTTAGAACCAAATTTCTCTTTTCTTTTAAAGGTGAAAAGTTGTGCTGAGTTTGTGTCTCTCTCGAAGGACAGGATTGTGGAATATGAGAAACAGGTAAGGATGAGCTACTGAGATACAGTTTACCTCTTTCACAGGAACCTGCCTTGGAGTCTTATTTTGCATCTCCACAGTCCTATTTATCTTAATCAAACACATTTTCCCTCTTTCCAGCTGGAGAAAATGAGGAACATGATTCCATTTGAGCAGATGACCATTGAGGATTTGAATGAAGCCTTCCCGGAAACCACATTAGACAAGAAGAAGTATCCCTATTGGCCTCACCAGCCAATTGAAAATTTATAAAATAGAGTCTGCAACAAAGTTCTGGCCCTTCTGTTACACAATCCGGGCAGTAAAAATAAAAATACTTCCTTAATTGTGGGTGTGTCTTCTCCGTGGTAAGTCATAAGAACAATTGGCCCAACTTGCTAGTGTAACAGCCGGATTTACTATTCTGTGCTTCAGCTTTTGAGCACAAAAGTGGTATAAAAGGAAATTTTGTCACAAAGTCACCTGTTGTCTCCCAGGCTGGAGTGCAATGACTTGATCATAGCTTGTAGTTCCTAGGCTCAAGCAAGCCTGCCTGTATCTATAGTCCAGCTGAGACCTGCCTCCTGCCTCAGCTGGACTATAGGTATACACAACAATGCCTGGTTAGTTTTTTACATTTTCTTTCTCTTCCTTTTTTTTTTTTTGAAACAGAGTCTTACTTTGTCATTCTTAGTCAAGTGCTGTGGTGTCACAGCTCATAGCAACCTCAACTCTTGGGCTCAAGAGATGCTCTTGGTTTGGCACCTGTGGCTCAAGTGGCTAAGGCGCCAGCCACATACACCTGAGCTGGCGAGTTCGAATCCAGCCTGGGGCCGGCCAAACAACAATGATGGCTGCAATCAGAAAAGCCCGGCCTGGTGGCAGGCGCCTGTACTCCCAGCTACTCGGGAGGCGGAGGGAGGAGAATCGCTTTAGCCTGGGAGTTGGAGGTCGCTGTGAGCTGTGATGCCACAGCACTCTACCTACAGTGACAGCTTGAGGCTCTGTCTCAAAAAAAAAAAAAAGATCCTCTTGCCTCAGCCTCCCCAATAGCTGGGACTGCAGGTGCCCTCTATAATGCTGGCCTATGTTTTATAGATGAGGTCTCACTCTTGCTCAGGTTGGTCTGGAACTCATGAGCTCAGGTGATCTACCTGCCTTGGTCTCCCAGAGTGAGCCACCGTGCCCCCAGGAGAAAAGAGTTTTTTAAAAAAAATTTATTTAGGGTGGCCCCTGTGGCTTAGCGAGTAGGGCCCTGGCCCCATGTATTGAGGATGGTGGGTTCAAACCCGGCCCGGCTGAACTGCAAAACAAAAAAATAACCAGGTATTGTGGCTGGCGCCTGTAGTCCCAGCTACTTGGGAGGCTGAGGCAAGAGAATCGCTTAAGCCCAAGAGCTGGAGGTTGCTGTGAGCTGTGTGACACCACGGCTCACTACTGAGGGCGATAAAGTGAGAATCTGTCTCTACAAAAATGTATATATATATATTTATTGGGCGGCACCTGTGGCTCAAAGGAGTAGGGCTCTTGGCCCATATACTGGAAGTGGCGAGTTCAAACCCAGCCCCAGCCAAAAACTGCAAAAAACAAAAAATTATTTATTTATTGTTCTGAGACTGTAATTATGTTGCCCTTGGTAGAGTGCCATAGCATCACAGCTTGCAGCAACCTCTAACTCTTGGACTTAAGCAATTCTCTTGCCTCAGCCTCCCACGTAGCTGACTACAGGTGCCCACGTCAACACTGGGCTATTTTTTTTGTTGCACTTGTCATTGTTTAGCTGGCCCTGGCCAGGTTCTAAGCCGCTAGCCTCGTTGCGTGTGGCCGGGGCTGTAACCACTATGCTATAGGCACGGAGCCAGGAGTTTTAATAAAAGTAGCATCCAGGCTGGGCATGGTGGCTCACGCCTAAAATCCTAGCACTCTGGGAGGCCAAGGCAGGTGGATTGCCTGAGCCCCCAGATTCAAGACTACCCTGAGCAAGAGGGAGACCCCGTTGGGCATTGTGGTGGAGGCTTGTAGTCTCAGCTACTTTGGTGGCTGAGGCAAGAGGATCTCTTAAGCCCAAGAGTTTGAGGTTGCGTGAGCTATGATGTCACAGTATTCTACTGAGGGGGACAAAATGAGACTTTTGTCTCAAAAAAAGTAGCATCCATCAAACTTGGTGACTGGTTTGGAGTGGAGAAAAGGGGAAAGGTTGTGGATAGCTCTGCAGAAGGGAGAGGAAAAGTGTTCTCTGGTTTGCTGTTTCTTTTATATAAATACTATACAAAGACTTTTAAAAAGGTGTTTTTAAGCTTTTTTGAGTCAAGAATCCCCAAATAAGTATGGAAATCACTTGAATGTTGCACATTATGTGAAGTAATCAACCTGCAGGAGCCAACCATATCTCCCCAGGAGCTAAGGTCTTCGAGTTAAAAAAAAAAAAAAAAATCCCTAGCCAGACACCCCCCGCAACTGCAAAGGAAAGTAAGAATATCAGGGTGTACATCTTTCTAAGAATGTATGGGAACTGAATGCCAGGTGGCTTCCATTTGACCCCGCTGACCTGCTTTTTACCCTCCCCTGCTCCTAATGCTCAGGTTCCCTGTGTTCAGGCTACGGACCATGTTTGGTTAATGGAGAGCAGGGAAAACCGAGGGATTGAGGAGGCTGAATGGGTATTTATTCCCCCTCCCTCCTGTGAGATCAAGGTCGCTGCGGGCTCTCTGCATCTCTTAAAACAGAATTCTCTTCACAATCCTGTCTCCGGGTTCCAGGACCTTTTATCTTGCCTGCCTTTGAGGTCTGGCGATGGTGCTGGCTCCCCGCCTAGGCGCTGGCCTCGCATTTCCTTTCTCTTGCCATTTCAGAGCAGGTGTTTTACACCTCGGAGTACCCAGTAGGAGTGTGCTATCTTCTTCCTGCCAGACGCCGACTGATACAAGTGATAGGTGTTTATTAGCTCAATGCCCAAATACTCTTGCACACATGTGCTACCGTGCACTCCTCGCGTCCCAGTTCAGGGCAGTACGACAGTGGCTTTTCAACGTGTACAAAGCCCCTCCAGAGGGACTTGACGCTGCAAGTGGGCAGCGTCTCCACCCCTCCTGCCCTTGGGGCGAGGGATTGGAGTTTCGTCTGCAGGTGAACTCCATAGCGACCGACTCACTCTTAACATGCTCGGTTTCATTTTCAAACTGCGGATTTGTAGCTGGCAGAAGACTGTCACAGGGTGAGTGCTTGGATGCTGAACTCACTGTGGGTGTCAGCTCACAGAGGCAACAAGAAGTGGGGCACAATTTTGCCCTCACATCGGTTTGTCTTTCAAAGTGTAGTAGGCAACAAAACCAAACACCTCCCCCACCCAAAAGTGTAGTTGGGCTTCATCAAGAAAAGGAAAACTAATTACTACCGAGATATGCAGGAAACATGCTAAGTTGTTTGCTTTATAGATAGATTTTTTAAAATCTGGCTTTTAAAAAGTTTCGTAACAATTGTTCTAAAACATATACTACCAATGTTTAGGTAGCTAATTGCGATACCACCCCAGATGGGACTCGAACCCACAATCCCTGGCTTAGGAGGCCAGTGCCTTATCCATTAGGCCACTGGGGCTTCACGTAAAATCCGCCAAATCACATGTCTCTTAAACTGTGACGCCACTGGCCACGTAATGACGCCATACGAAAGCGCCAAGATACAAAACCGGATTGATAAAAGTTACTCCCTAGCTTCAGGCTGCGGGAGGAGCAGTACTGGGAGAGCTAAAACAAGTGAAGGAACAGGAATAGTGGCACGAGTTAAAACATTCGACCACGAAGGGACTCGAACCCTCAATCTTCTGATCCGAAGTCAGACGCCTTATCCATTAGGCCACGCGGTCTTTTCTTGTTATGCGACCTACATAGGAACCAGTAGCCTCTCTAGCCGTGGCGTGACCTCGTGATTTTACCCGCTTCTACCTCCGTCGCGCCTGTGACGCACGCAAGCTGTGACAAGACGCGTTCAGTCCACTCCCGCCCCAACCGCTCGCGTCGCCACTTGGAGCTGCGGCACCTGGATCAGCCTTTGCAGCCTGTTGGCCATCGAGACCGCGTGGCCTAACGGATAAGGCGTCTGACTTCGGATCAGAAGATTGAGGGTTCGAGTCCCTTCGTGGTCGGGCTCCTTTTGGGCGAGTGGCAGCAATCCACCGCCTCCGCTCCTTATCTAATTCTGCGCCCCATCAAGCCGCTCGGCGCTCACCTTTCCGGGTACCCGATCCTTACTGTTATCGCGCACCGCCCAAACTCGGTGCCTGGAGCTCTTGCTCTTCGCGCAGGCTGGAAAAGATGGTGCCCCGCCGGTGATTCACTGATCCCAGCGGTCTGCTGGTGGCGTTGTGGGGCGGTGTCAGGGCAAACTATCATAGACCACGTGGAATTCGTGTCTTACCGCGCCCCAGTGGCCTAATGGATAAGGCACTGGCCTCCTAAGCCAGGGATTGTGGGTTCGAGTCCCACCTGGGGTGATCATGTGGCCTCTGCTGAGCTTTTTGCAACCGGTAACTCCCGGCCTCGGCGCTACCACCTTATGGCTGCGGGATCCAGCTCGCCTTGTGAGGGACTTCTTGCAGTCCAAGTGTCCGCCTGTAGTATGTACTTGGTTACCTGAGACTGTCCCATCAGTTACAGCTGCGGTGTCTTGGGATCCCTCTGCGCTCGTAATCCTCCGTGGGAGTCCTGTACCCATCCTCGAAATTGATGGGCAAAAGGTGCTCACTCACCGCCACGAGGCGCTTGGGTCCTGGCTTTGGGTGCTTCATCTCCCACTCGGGGTCTTTCGGTGCAGATGCCGCAGACAGCCTTGTTCAACGCGGCGCGAGCGAGTTGAACCAGACATCAGGATGGCTTCCAGATCTCTTAGAAAGGGGGGGTGGGGAAATCCAAAAAACTACCGTTTTACCCCAGGTGGGACTCGAACCCACAATCCCTGGCTTAGGAGGCCAGTGCCTTATCCATTAGGCCACTGGGGCCTGTGGCACGTGGTTTGCTATCTCTTCCCCTAATAGGCTCCGCGCGGGTGCGCAGCTGTAGAGCAGCTGGGTGGATACCACCCAGGAAGAGGAACCCATCACGCGCGAGTTACCCCGCACCCGCCCAGTCCCCTGCACAAGTGGAACCTGGGGGGCCCCTCTGAGACTGCTCGACCCCGGAGCGGGGGCTGTGGACACTGAGGTTTGGTGGCACTTCCTTCATCCTGCTCTGAGCCAATTTGTTCTAAAGACCTCATAGAAAATCCAAGAATTTTACGAAAATGTAGTGTGGGAAGTGGAGGAGAACAAATAAGTATTAGTCACGAACACGGAAACAAACACGGGAAATCGTCCCCGTCGTGAGAGAGTACAGCCAGGAGGGACAAGTCCTTGCAGTAGTAACAGCACAAATGTATTCTATTGATGGGAGCGGTGGCTCACGCCTGTAATCCTAGCAACTCTGGGAGGCCAAGGCAGACGGATCACCTGAGCTCATAGATTCGAGACCATCCTGAGCTAGAGCGAGATTCCCCCCACCATCTCTAAAAATAGCCAGGCGTTGTGGCAGGCGCCTGTAGTCCCAGCTACCAGGGAATCAATCGCTTGAGCCCAAGAGCTGAGGTTGCTGTGACCTATGAAGTCACAGCGCTCTACCGAGGGTGAAGTCTCAGGAAGAAAAAGAAAGAAAAAAAGATATATTTTATCACAGGCAGACAATATACAGAGAGAAAAGAAAGGTCAGCTGTGATATTTCTCTCCTTTAAAACTATCAAAAAACAAACACCTGTTAAATTGTTACATTTAAAACTTTTTTTCTTTTCTTTTTTCTTTTTTTTTTTTTGAGATAGTCTCACAGCAACCTCAAACACTTCCCTTGTCTCTGCCCCCTCAGTAGCTGGGACTACAGGCTCTGGACACAACGCCCTGCTATTTTTTAGCGACCAGGGCCTCACTCTTGCTCAGGTTGATCTGGAACCTGTGCGATCCACACGCCTGGTAAAATCCATTATTAAAGTCCACGTGCATCTGAAACGTGTCACAGCAATTCAGTCAAGGGCAGCGTCTGTCCCCTACTGTGTAGACTGAGAGATCTGCCCATCCGCCCAGCTTGCAGGGCAAGGGGACTTGGAGACATTCTTTGTCTCTCTTGACAAAATAGAGTCTGCAAAATACTATTTCCTTCCTCTCCTAATGTCTGCAAAAAGGAAGCCAAGACTACTGGCTTGCTGATGTCCTCCTTTCAGTGGATTAATTTTGTCTTTCTGGGCTGGGTATGGTGTGAGCTAAGCATTTTAGGTGTAACCTAAGCATTTTAGGAGGCTGAGAGGGGAGGATCACTTGAGGCCAAGAGTTGGAGACCAGCCTGAGCAACATAGCCAGATCCCACCTCTAAAATTAATTTTTTTTTTTAAGTTTAGCCCAGTATGGTGGCTTACTCCTATAGTCCCAATTATTAGGGAGGCTGAAGCTGGAGGATGGCTTGAACCCAGGGGTTTGAGGTTGCAGTGAGCTGTCATGACACCACTGCATTCTAGCCTAGGCAACAGGATATGCTGTCTCAAAAAACAACAAAAAAATGTCTGTTGTGTGTAACATGCATACAGTCATGCTACAGGTCTTAAGGATGCAGCCTGATTGTCTTTACATTGTGCATATCCTCAGGGACAGCCACTTAGATCAAGACGCAGAACTTTCCCAGCACTCAGGAAGGCTCCTTGTGCCTCCTGCAGGTCAGTAAGTATCTTCCCCACATACTTTCCTGACATCACACAATAGTTTTCCCCGTTTGAACTTCATACAAGTGGCATCTTTCTCTTGTATAAAGTCTGGCCTCTTTCTCCCACCATTGTCTTTGAGAGTCACCCATATTCATTCTTTTGCCATTATCCTTTCTTAAAGGGCGGATTCTACTCTCTGTCCCCAGACTTTTTTGTTTCTTCTTACCTCTCCTTCCCCTCCAAGTCCCTTCACATCCACAGTGTCTTCAGAGGGCCTCTGGGCCCAGTTGTGAGGGTGCCTTCTCTGCTTTCCTGCCGCCCCTACCTGACCAAGGACCCCCCAGGCCCTGCCTTGCCTCACTCAACTGTTCATATCCATTCCCAAGAGTCCACTTGTGTGCCTGGGTCCTGGATCTCCCAGGCTGTGTACCTGCTCCTGGGCATCGCCACTGGGCAGTTCTCCTCACAAGCAAAGCCACACTCACTCAGCCATCCTCCTAAGCCCCTTTTGTGACTTTCCTGTGTCAAAGCACACCATTGCTTCATGTCACGCCCCCACTCGCAAGCCACCCAGGCCAATTTTATGTCCCATAATCCTCCAGCATCCAGTGTCTTCTCCCTGTTTGCCACCGCTGTAACTCCAGAACTGGTACCTGACTGCTCACATGAGTCAGTCACCAACCACACCTACTTCCTTGCAGTCTCTTCTCCTCCCATCACAGTGATTAGTCCTCTATAGGGGAAAGTCTAAATGTCTTGGCTGTCACATTTAAGTCCTTTCTAGATCTGGATCCCACTCAGTGTGACAGATCCATCTTTTACAGCTCTTTGTCCCTGGGTTCCAGTCAAAGTGGGCTACAAGTCACTGAGAACATTCCCAGAATACTTTCTCAATGCCATTATCTACTTACTTACTCACTTAAATCCCATAGTAACATGATAAAGTGGGTGCTAATAACATTACCACCCACCCAGCCACCCCGCCACCTGTTGCTCAGTGGTTAGTTCCCATGCTCTGGGGCTGTTAGGTTCAAACTGGCCCAGGCCTGCTAAACAAACAAACAAAAAAAAAAAAAGCTGGCATTGTGGTGGGCGCCTGTAGTCCCACCTACTAGGGAGGCCAAGGTAAGAGAATTGCTTGAGCCCAAGAGTTTGAGGTTGCTGTGAGCTATCACGCCATGGCACTCTATAGAGGGTGACAAAGTGAGACTCTGTCTCAATTAAAAAAAAAAATCACCCCTGGTTTGGAGATGGGGCAACCAGGGTTCAGAGAAGTAGTTTGCCTAAGGTCTGCAGAAGAGTGGGAGATGACTGGCCCCTCTGGCTGCAGAGCCCATCCTCTCAATCCTGAGAGTTCCCTATCCCAGACACAGGCAGACCTTGGAGTTGCTCACATTTTCCTAGCCTTGTCCTTGGTAATGACATGCTCTTACCCTGCTACCTTTGCCAGTTCCTCCCCTCCTTCTGGCCCATTTCAAGTACATTTTCTCTGACCCTCCAGCTGAAACTAGTGGCTCCTCTGCCTCCTGCAAGGTCGTGTTACTGTAATCCATTTCTCTCAGCTTTTATCATCACCTGGTCGAGAATTGTCAATTCTCTAGAAGAAAGGACTTTTTTGTTTGTTTTTGAGACAGAGTCTTAATCCTGTTGCCCTCGTTAAGAGTGCTGTGGCATCCCAGCTCATAGCAACCTGAAACTCTTGGGCTTAGGTGATTCTCTTGCCTCACTCTCCCAAGTAGCTGGGACTACAGGCGCCCACCACAATGCCTGGCTTTTTTTGTTGCAGTTTGGCTGGGACTGGGTTCGAATCTGCCATTCTTGGTATATGGGGCTGGTGCCCTACCCACTGAGCCACAGGCGCCACCTGAAAGGACTTTGTTTTGTTCACAGCTGACTCCTCTCCTCACTCAGTATTCGCTGAATGACTGAATGAATTAATGAATGTTGAACTTCCTGCATATGAGCCTCAGCCCCCTTCTAGGCTCTGAGTCCCTTGAGGACAGCAATGACACCTTACATATCTTTTGTATTTTGTAAAAGTCATTTATAAATGACTCCTTCCCCTTGTCTAGACTTACTCGAATAAAGGTCTCTGCTAATGTAAAACATATATACTGCTACAGTTCATTTTCTTGAATTTAGAGCACCACGGTGCAGTATTTGTCAAATGAGGGAACTAGATCAAAAAGGATAGCGAGGCTCAGCTATGGCTCAACGGGCCAAGGCGCCAGCCATGTACACCTGAGCTGGCGGGTTCGAATCCAGCCCTGGCCCGCCAAACGACAGCTGCAACCAAAAAATGGCCGGGCATTGTGGCGGGCACCTGTAGTCCCAGCTAC
Source organism: Perodicticus potto (assembly GCA_963574655.1). NCBI lineage: Eukaryota > Metazoa > Chordata > Mammalia > Primates > Lorisidae > Perodicticus > Perodicticus potto. The sequence continues at coordinate 11,904 of CAUYRH010098275.1, forward strand.
TTGGGAGGCGGAGACAAGCGACTCGCTTGAGCCCAGGAATTGGAGGTTGCTATGAGCTGTGATGCTACAGCACTCTATCCAGGGTGACAGCTTGAGGCTCTCTCAAAAAAAAAAAGGATAGCGAACAGTGTAGGAAATCCTCCCATGCTCCAGCATTCTACTGCAGTATACTAGGCCTGGATACTCTCCTGGGGCCCAAGGGGTGGCAAAAATCTTCCACTTCTAGTTTACTCTTCCTGCCTTTAAAAACCCAATGCCGGCTCAGCGCCTGTGGCTCAGTGGGCTAAGGCGCCAGCCACTTACACCTGAGCTGGCAGGTTCAAATCCAGCCCAGGCTGCCAAACAATGATGGCTGCAACCAAAAAATGGCCGGGTGTTGTGGCGGGCACCTGTAGTCCCAGCTACTTGGGAGGCTGATGCAGGAGATTCGCTTGAGCCGAGGAATTGGAGGTTGCTGTAAGCTGTGATGCCATAGCACTCTATCCAGGGTGACAGCTTGAGGCTCTGTCTCAAAAAAAAATAAATAAATAAATAAAATAAATAAAAACCCAATGCCCTGGCAGGGCGCCAGCCACATACACAGAGGGTGGTGGGTTTGAACTTGGCCTGGCCAGCTAAAAAAACAATAATGCAAATGCAACAACAAAAAAAAATAGCCTGGCATTGTGGCAGGTGCCTATAGTCCCAGTTACTTGGGAGGCTGAGGCAAGAGAATCACTTAAGCTCATGAGTTTGAGGTTGCTATCAGCTGTGACGCCAAGGCACTCTACCCAGGACAGCAGCTTGAGACTCTGTGCCAAAAAAAACCCAAAAAACAAAAAACAACCCAATGACCTGGTTCGGGGCTCATAGCTCAGTGAGTAGGGCACTGGCCACATACAAGGCTGGCAGGTTTGAACCCAGTCTGGGCCTGCTAAACGACAACTGCAACAAGAAAGTAGCTAGGCGTTGTGGCGGGCGCCTGTAGCCTCAGCTACTTGGGAAGCTGAGGCAAGAGAATTGCTTGAGCCCAGGAGTTTGAGGTTGCTGTGAGCTGTGATGGCTACCCAGGGTGACAAAGTCTCAAAAAAAAAAAAAAAAAACCCACTGCCTAGTATAGCACCTAACACACAGTACTCCTTCCTGCTCTAGATACTCAGTGGCTTGTTGGTATCCATGTTTCTTAAAATCTAAACTCCTTGAATTTGAGGCTGTCTGCATTGAGTCTCTGCCTCTCTCTAGGCTTCCCTTCCTTCCCACAGTCCCTCTGCATGGATCTGCCATTCAATGCTGCTGGCTTGCTCAGCCCCTCCTCTTCAGCCTCTTTTCTGTCTCCTGTTTTCATATTGTTCCCTTCACGTGGTGTGTCCTCCTCCCCTCTCTATTGATTAAAATCCTACACCTTTTCCATGGCGCAGTGCAAATGCCCGCTCATCCATCTCCACCCTCCTTCTGGGCTGTGTGTTCCTTAAGGGTGGTCATCAGACCCCTTTCCTGTCCCCTCTGCCCAGCCATGATACACAGTCAGTGCTGAGTCAGTAACTGTGAGACACAGCAACTGAGAGAAAAAGTGAGAATTCTGTTACGGAGCATTCTGAAAGAGATAGGAAGCCTAAAAATGTAGAAGTTTATTGTAACTAACACCAGGTTTAACAACATAGTAATTGTCTATAAAGACCTCTGCACCTGGTATCTGCAACTCTCACTCTGATGAACATTCTTGTGATGGCTCCAATGTTACAGACAAACATTAGCAGCAAAAACAAAGAAATCTTCTCATGGTGTTAAAGTCATCTCAGCTGCAGCTGCTCTGATGCCCTGAAGAGTGGTCTTTGCCAGCTGCGGGTAATTTCAGTCCGTATCTACCCTCCTGCTTGTCTTTATGGTAGAATGAATTCTCTTCTGTCTTAGCCTTTCCCGATTCATGTTTTCTACCCTGAAAACAAAAAGGCTGCAATTAGCTCAGATGCCCAATCAGTGCTTTTCAAAGTGGTAAGACTTGCTGGAAGCTAAGCTGTGGGCAGAGCAGCCACCAGCAGGTGCTGGCTCACAACCCCCCACCCCTCCTGGAGGTCTCTCACCTGCCTACTACTGGCCTTTTTGGACGGTACCCCCTCATCCCTTACCTGGGCAGACTCCTGCCCATGCAAATCAGTTTATGGCAGCTTAGGGCATTTTCTGGCACCTGATTCTCTGAAGTTTAGCATCTTCTTTAGATGGCTCCTTGGGTGTCTGGCTGGCCTCTGTGATCATGTCTCGAATTTTCTGTAGGCAATCTGCCAGATTCCGGAATTGGTAGCGGCTGCTTTCAGAGGTGAGTATCAACTCTCCTGAGCGGTTGATCTTATTTTTATGCTACAGAGAACAAAGGAAAAACCAGAGTCCTACAGAGTAAAGGTTTAAAACTCATTGAGGGCAGCCCCTATGGCTCAGTGGGTTAGGGCACTGGCCCCATATACTGACAGTAGTAGGTTCAAACCCGTCCCTGGCCAAAGTGCAGCAAAAAAAATAGCCAGGTGTTGTGGCGGGTGCCTGTCTGTAATCCCAGCTACTTGGGAGGCTGAGGCAAGAGAATCGCCTAAGCTCAGGAACTGGAGGTTGCTGTGAGCTGTGTGACGCCACGGCACTCTACCCAGGGCAATAAAGTGAGACTCTGTCTCTACAAAAATAAATAAATAAATAAAGTCACTGAGGGATTTCTAGGGAAAGAAAGGGATGGTGATTACCAAGATGGAGATCCTTTGCCGCACGGGCTCTGCAATCCAGTCAGCAGTTGCCAGATGGAACCTGACTTCAGCCTTAGAATTCACTGTGGATGAAGGAGAGAAGAGAGCACTGGACACTTGTACTTTCAGGGAGGCTCAGTGACCAGTGACGACCCTGAAAACAGAGAGGCCAGACACCCAACCATATACGTTGTAGTCTATGTCAAATTTGGCCAAGAAACAAGCCTGCAAAGATACTTTTGGAGGCACTTTTGAATAAAAATAGACTTCCAATAACAAAGTGCTTCTTTTACAGTTTTGCTTAGTGTTGTAAAGAATGGAGGGAAAAAGTTCCGCCAGAATGGAAGGAAGCTATTCTTGGAGCCTGCTGCCAACTCACGCTGTGCTTTCCCTTTGTTTAGCCTCTTAGCCAATCCTGGTCCTAGCTGAGCATCTGAGAATCAGACCACATTCAAAAGAATAAAGAGGATTATTATAAGCTGGCAGTAGTTAAGTTTCTGCTGAAAAATTCCTTTTTTCTATATGAACAGAAACCCAGGCCCACTTCCCAGCTAAGTTTTAAAGTAAAAGAAAGCAACGAGGTGCCCTGTACCTTTGTTAACATTCTGCCCCCCAGGACCACTACTCCGACAGTAAGATATTTTCAAGCGATCTGTAAAACAGAAGAATGCAAACACAAAAAACTGATTGTCCTATCACACAACTATCTCTATTATACATCTTACTTTCAGTGGCTTTTTTTTTTCAGTTAGGGTCTCACTCTGTTGGCCAAGCTGGTGTGCAGTGGTTTGATTATAGCTCACTGCAGCTTTGAACTCCTGGACTCAAGTGATCCCCTGCCTCAGCCTCCCCCACAGTTGGGACTATAGGTATGCATGACTGGGCCTGGCTATTTGTTTTAAATTAATTTTTGTAACCAGCCTGAGCCAGAGTGAGACCCCCATATCTAAAAATAGCTGGGCATTGTGGAAGATGACTGTGGTCCCAGCTACTTGGGAGTCTGAGGCAAAAGAACTGCTTAAGCCGAAGAGTTTGAAGTTGCTGTGAGCTGTGACGCCATGGCACTCTACTGAGGGTGACAAAGTGAGACTCTGTCTCAAAAAAAAAAAAAAATTAGTTTTTGTAGGAGTGGGGGGGGGGGGTCTTGCTATGTTGGCCAGGGTGTTCTCGAACATCTGGACTCAAGCAGTCCTACCACCTCGGCCTCCCAGAGTGCTGGGATTACAGGTGTTAGCCACTGTGCCCAGCCTTTCAATGTCTTTTATATCAAGTTGTCCCTCAGTATCCATGGGGGATGGGTTCTAGGATCTCCATGGATCCTAAAATCCATAGTCCTTGATATAAAATGGCACAGTATTTGCATATAACCTAGACATACACTCCCACATATTTTAAATCATCTCTAGATTACTTATAATACCTAATACAATGTAAATGTTACATAAATAGTTGTTACACTATATTGTTTAGAAAATAAAGAAAAAGCCTGGGTATGTGCAGTACAGATGTGACCATCCTTCTCCCCTCAAATATTTTCAATCTATAGCTGGTTGAATCCAGACATAGAACCCACAGATACAGAGAGCTGACTGTGTAGACTATATGTACATAAATGTAACATTCAGATCAGCAAAGTTGGAGACTCATAGATATCAAAACTGAAATCAAAGGCAAGTCACACAGTAAAGAAACTAACATTTATGACATGCTTGTCTGCTTCTGGTCTAGTATATCCCAAAAGACCTTGCTTTTTGCTGTTCCATTTCTTTGTTTTCCAGCAAGGAGTCTTTCAAAAGCCCAAACTAAGGGGAAGACTTAGTTTAATACCAGAAGTGGTGGATGCAGAATCCCAATGACTGTGAGCTCCAAAACGACAACACTATGTCTAATTCATTGTGTGCTCACTGTACATTCCCAGCCCATGGTCGAGGATGCAAAATCTGTTGAATGAATGAGTGCTCGACCTGGAGTTGGAGCATTAGCTTCGAACAATGGCTCAGTCATGAACTGACTATGTGGCCTTCACAAAGTTCCATTGCCTCCCTGGGTCTCAGGTTGTTTTTAATCTGTAAAATGAGATTTTCTTCCTTCCTTTTTTATTATTATTATTATTTTTCCCGATATAAAAGGTTTATTGCTTATAAAAATAAGTTACAAAAAAAGAGAAAACAAATCCTGCATGAAGATATGTATGGTTCCTTTTTTATTATTAATGAAAAGCAGTCTTGTAGTGTCTGAGGAAAGAAGGAAGGCACAATAGTGATAAAATTTCAGAAGACAAGATGGTGAACCACAAGATGGTGCCACCCTACCAAGGTCTGGGTAGCAAAAAAGTGTGGCAGCACCACGCTGGTAAGCAGCAGGCCCCAGCAAGCAGAAGTGACCCATCTTGGACTGCTGCAGGGAGGCTTCCCTTCTTTGGAAAAGTCAAATTAAATCCTTTTTCTGACTTAGGTGACAAATGCACAAGGTATTGTGGGGGATGGTGCCACCATGGTGCCCTGGCAACCTTGCAGGTAGCCACACAGGCCATGTGGGCAGGGCTTGTACCACAGCTGATCTAAGTCTTCCTGGGAACAGAGGAGCCTGGTGAGGAGCCACCACAAAGCCATCGCCCACTTGCCTGTGCATTTCCCTTGGGGCTGGCATGAGACACTTCTCTTTGCATCTCTTTACCTTGAATTCTGATCAGATAGAAGATTTCCTCCCTCCTCCCTGAAACATGCTCACCCCTCAGGGCACCGCTATAAAAGCTATAAAACTGCAGGGTGTCCTGTCCTTTGTGTTGTTGTCATGTGGCCTCTTTCAATGTCACCCTGAGCAAGGACAGGAGCCAGCACTTTTGGCTGTTCTTCCTTTCACTGCTAATGGAAGTCCAAACTCTGAATCTAAAAAGGGCCACACGTATTAGGCCTCACCTATGCTTTCAAAGTACAAAATTTTAAAGATATGCAAGTGATTTACATGGAAAAGTCTCCACTCCTGTGTCCTAGCCACCAGGTTTGTCTTCTCTCTCCAATTCCCAAGGCAGTCACTCTATCAAGGGTTTTGTATATCCTTTCAGATATGTAGATATACATACATAGACAGATATTTCAGAGATCTAGATAAGTAAAACATAAATGGTAGCTTATATGCTCTCCTGTACCTTCCTTTTTCCTCATAACAATAAATTCATCTATCGTAGAGACCACTCATGTCATGAGGACATCCAGTTCTCTCCCTTCATGGTGCTCACTGTCCAGTACTCCATGAGTGGCTACGTATCACTTACGTGCTGCAAAGACTCCACTTTTGCACACCCAGAGATAATCTCTCTACTTTTGGGCTGGAGAGATCTGGAAGGAATGTGTGAGGGGAGAAGGAAATGACTGATATTAAAAAAAAACAAATTACTTACCTAGAGGGATGTCACTGTTGGCTTGCTTTGCATCATCCTGTAACATAATGTCACAGTGTCAAATAAGTATTACCTGTTGGGTGACTCCTAACTGGTCCAGGGCAACAAAAGAAATGATGTAAAACACATTACTATTTTCAAGTCCCCAACAAAATGATATCAGAATGACAGAAAAAGCTTCTCCAGACTCCAGAAGTATAGCCTCAGAAACACTCCTTTAGGAAAATGGAGCTGATGTCCCCGCCTTCCCTGCCCTGGCACTATCAAGGCCTGGCTCTGGGGGTGGCAGTGGGGAAGCCACAGTACACTTGCAACAGGGAGGCTCCAAAAGCAACAGCCTCTGTCAACCTGGAGCAGGGAGCCTGGCGGGCTACTCTGTTTCTTCTGAAGCCATAGGAGGCTTACATGGGAAGCAGTCTGCCTTGAACAGTGGCTGACTGGTACATCTGCCCTAAGGGTTTGTGTCAAACTGAACCACTCACCCCAGGACTTTCTACCTCCATGTCTCTCCCTAGTTGCTCCTCCAGCAGCAATGCCCTTTTGCCTTAAAACCTCATGTCCACGGCTCCGCACCTGTGGCTCAACAGGCAAAGGCACCAGCCACGTACACCTGAGCTGGCGGGTTCGAATCCAGCCCGGGCCTGCCAAACAACAATGACGGCTGCAACCAAAAAAAAAAAATGGCCGGGCGTTGTGGCGGGCGCCTGTGGTCCCAGCTACTTGGGAGGTGGAGGCAGGAGACTCGCTTGAGCCCAGGAATTGGAGGTTGCTGTGAGCTGTGATGCCACTGCACTCTATCCAGGGTGACAGCTTGAGGCTCTGTCTCAAAAAAAAAAAAAACAAAACTCATGTCCACAAAGCCCAATGCAAATACCACTCTTTGGAAGCTTTTCTGACCCACTTAAGCTCAAAATATCCTCATGTGTACAACTTCTGGCTGCCTTCATCCTTTTTATTTTAGAATTATTTGAGGGTGAACTCCTCACCTTACTCTACTTTCCACAGTACTGAAGACCTTGGACCATACCCTCCTTCCTGAAGGGCATTCTTTCCCTTTCTCCGAGTTATTCTACCTCTCCTATGATGCCTTCTCATTCACCTTTGCTCTTTGCAACTTTTAAACAATGATGTACCCCAGAAATCCTTTTCTTCTCTCTTTCTACTCTTTCTTTCCCTAAAACACTTTAACCATGTATGTGGATGAAAATATCCTCTATGTTTTTGACTCCCAAGTTTCTGGCTCAAATTCAAGCCTCTTTCTTCAACTCCAGACCCAGGTTTCCAACTGCCACTTGATGCCTCCTTTCAGATACCTGATGGATGCCTCAAACCTCAAGCTTCCTCCCAGAGAATTCCCTTACTAACACTCTGAAGTGCCCCAGCATTCTCCATTGCAGAACCCTGTTTGTTTATTATACTACTCCTCAATACCTGACGTTCCCCAGCTCCCTCCTTTTTGTCTTTTTTCCCACCAAGATAGGATTTCACTCTATTGCCTTGGCTAGAGTATAGTCACATCATCACTGCTCACAACAATCTCAAACTCCTGGGCTCAACTGATCCTCCAGCCTCAGCCTCCTGAATAGATGGGACTACAGGTACATACCATCATACCTGGCTAATTTTTCTAGTTTTTGTGAAGATGGGGTCTTGTTATTGCCCAGGCTGGTCTCAAACTCCTGGCCTCAAGCAATCCTCCCACCTCAGCCTCCCAAAGTGCTAGGATTACAGGCAGGAACCACCATACCCCCGCCCCTTTTTTACCATCTGCTTCTTTCACTAGAATGTAAGAAGCAGAGATTCTGTTTTGTTTATTATGGCTGTATCTGCTATGGTTGAAACAGTGCTTGACAGAATAGGTTAATAATAAACTTTTTGTTGAATGAATGAATGAGTAAATGAATATTATTGCCCCTCTCTCATCTCAGTTCATGGCATCTCAATCCTTCCATTGCTCAGGGCCCCAGACTCCAATTTCTCTCTATTCTTACATCTGATCTGTTAGCAAATCCTGTAGGCCTTACCCACGAAATATGTTTAGTATCCGACCAGTTCTCGTGATTCCCATCACTTCCACTATGCTTGTCACCTCTTGCTTGCACTACTGCAATCTCCTAACCTGTCTCCTTGTTCTTGGTATCCTCTAGTCCAGGAGTTCTCAACCTGTGGGTCTGATCCTTTTGTAACAATGAAAATACATCCTGCATATCAGATATTTATATTACAATTCAAAACAGTAGCAAAATTACAATTACAAAGTAGCAATGAAAATAATTTTATGGTTAGGGGTCACCACAACATGAGGAACTGTATTAAAGGGTCAAAGCATTAGGAGGCATTAGGAAGGTTGAGAACCACTGCTCTAGTCTGTTCTCTACAGTGATCCTTGAGAACTCCATGTACTCTTTTTATTTTTTTAAAATTTTTTTTGTAGAGACAGAGTCTCATTTTATCACCCTCGGTAGAGTGCTGTGGCATCACACAGCTCACAGCAACCTCCAACTCCTGGGCCTAGAGGATTCTCTTGCCTCAGTCTCCCGACTACAAGTGTCCGCCACAACGCCCAGCTATTTTTTTGTCGCAGTTTGGCTGGGGCTGGGTTTGAACCTGCCACCCTCGGTATATGGGGCCAGCGTCCTACCCACTGAGCCACAGGCACCACCCAACTCCATGTACTCTTAGCTCCTGTAGTCTGTCACCTTTCCACAATGTCATAATAGTGCCTATGAATGTCCTGGCTGATGCTCTCAAGAGCATCAACAATGCTGAAAAATAGAGGTAAATTCCAGTTTCTTATTAGGCTGTACTCCAAAATCATCATCTGGTCGCTCTGATGATGAAGTATGGTTACATTGGTGAATCTGAAATCTTTTTCTAGTGATGTAATACATAGTTGCAAATAAAATGCCTCAATGGAAAAAAAAGGGTAATCCTTGTAAAACTAAGCCAGATCACTCCATTCTTCTGCTTCAAACCCTCCAATGAGTCTCCCTTGCATTAAAAGGAAAGGCTAAAGATCAGTAAGCCCTAGAAACAAGCCTTTCCTCGGCCATCCTTCTTTTCTTTAGCTTCACCTAACTCCCCTGCCAAGTCACACCAGCGAGCAGGCTACTGAAGTAAGGTGGTTGCATTTGTTTTCTCCACTGTTGTCATGGCCCGCTGTCTTGCTTCTCCTAGGTCTTGACTCAAATGTCACCACCTCACAGAGGCCTTCACAGACTATCCTACTTAAAACTGCAACCTTACTCCCTACCTATGACACTCCTTCCTTTTGGGCTTTATTTTCTCCAAAGTACCACCTGTCACATTCTAATTATTTACTTATTGCCTGACTCCCTCCACTAGAATATAAGCTCCATAAGCATTAGGTTTTTAATTTTGTTCAGTACTCTATGGCTCCAGCCTAGCATAGTGTGCAGAGCATGCTCTTAATAGACATTTGTTGAACGAGTGAGTGAATGATTGAATTAATGTTCTCTTCCTGTCTGTAGGTGGAAGTTTAACGGATCTGGGGCCTGCACACAGCGGGCTAAAAAGATGCATTTGGAGGTACAGAGAATCCGTTTTCTCAAGCGTCCTAGGGTTTCTATGAGGCAATGGACAGTGTAACGTCCCAAAAGGTAGCAAACAATTTGGCAGCCTCTAGCCTGTACTGTCCACTTTGGAGAGCCAGAAATGCCTACATTTTCCTTTGGGACAAGAATCCTAGGAGCCGGGAAACAAACGCGGAAAAACTGGAAGCCTTGAAAGAAGCAAATCCAGTGGGCAGTCCCCGCTCCCGCACACCTCGAGCCACTCCAGCACCCTGACCTCCTGCAGCCTCCCAGTCCGCGGTAGTTGGCACAGCCAGCCCCCTCCCACGGCGACAGTAGGGTTGTGCGCGCCGCGGCCTCTTCGGCTAAGCTCCACGGCCGCCCAATGGGCCCCCGGATTCCTGACGTCTCCCAGCAGCGGGAGGAACGCCCCTTCCATCCTGCCTTTCTCGGCTCACCGGGACCCTCCAGGCGGTGTCCAAGCCTTGGGATTCGGGGTAGAGTTTATTCAGGCTGTAGATGCTCTGGAACTCGGTGCCGTCTACCTGCTTGTGCAGAGCCCGGTGCGGGAAGCGCGCGGGCGGCTGAAGAAGCCAGGCTCCGGCTCTGCTCAGGTACCAGCGAGCCGCCATGTTCAGGCCTCGGAGACGCTTCCGGCAGGTGCCTCACCCCCGCGGTCCGCAAGCTCACGTTGCAATCGGAACTTTGGTTCCGCGCAGCTTCCAGGGCCGGCGGAGGGTGGGGAGGTGAGCTAGGCTCCGCCTCCGGGAGGCTTGACCGGCTTGGGGAAGTTAGCCAGACAGCGAACCCCCAAAGGAGCCTCCTAGGGAGAAGAACCCCTGGATCTCGTGTGCCCCAGACACATCACTTCTCTTTCTTTCAAGACAGTCCATTCTCTCCCCCTGGACCTCTCATCACCCAAGTCAAACGTCAGTGAGGCCTGCCCACCCAGTCCATCTCCCACCCATCTGCTCCGCGCTCCCCATCCCTTTTACCCTGCTCCATGTTAGCGTTTTGTTCTTTTCTCTATTCACTCAATCTTAATTATCTAATTTAATTGCCTGTCTTCTAGCCAGGAGGCAGCAGGCAGTCTACAAATATTAATAAAATGAATTCTGTAGGAATGTATTTTTGCAAGTTGAAGTGTGGTAGAGCTGAATTTTAGGAATCTGAGGCTCTTTACAAGGCAGACTATAAGCAAATCCCGCCCCCACCAGCATGTATGTGATGGTTTATACCCCACCACTCTGCATGACAAATACCAGACAGGAGAGGGAGGCAGCTTACGGAAAGAAATGTTTCCAGAACATGAAGCTGTCTCCTCCCATCTCCACGCCCCCTATCACCAGCTTTATGGAGTATGATGGTGATTTCTTCCAGCCAGGAGACAGGGGAAGCCTGCTGAGACAAGTAGAACATTGAGACAACTGCAGGCTACCCTGACACCCTTTCACAGGGCTGTTAAGGCATGAACTCTGGAACCCAGAAGTTCTAATTCTGAAAAAGGTTCTAAGTAGAGCAAGTCGTGTTTGAAAAACACCTAAACCTTAGTTATTTTGTTGAGAGGCAATATGCTAAATGGAAACAGAGCTCAATAAATGTTAGGAATAATTAGTAATACTGGTGGTTGCTTCTTAATGAAGAGTTCTATTTTTAGAAAAGAGCATAATTACGTAGACAAATAGGCCCTTAGGGATGCCAGCTGATTGAAACAAGACATTGTTATCAAGATAAGGCTTTACTATCTCAGCATCATGGATGCGTCACAGTCTTTAGGAGGGAATAGAACACTTACCAGGGACTGGCTTTATAAGGTCAAACTAAGAAGAGGATGGCAATTGACATATATACTCCTTTTGAGCCATAGGCTGGAAGGAACATCTCCTGTGTTCCTCCCTGTTTGACTTAGTCCCAAGACCTCAGAGGGAAAAGAAGCATCTCCATGGTGACTGCAATAAGCTGCTCCGGGGAGCAAAGCTGGCACTCAGGTTGAGGGCTAAGGATTATGATTAATAAAGTCAGAACAATTCCATGGCATCATTCTTCTGAGGCTGGGCTCCAGTCCTGTGTCTGACCCAGGGAAATAGGAAAAGAAAGCTGCAGGTTTCCATGGCCCCAAATAAACACAGCCTGCTCAGGCCATCTGGTGGCCTGGATTCTGGGAGAGGAGGTGGCATAGGATAGAATGAGACAAGCTACCTTGTGGTGGGGAAAAGAGCAGCTGGCAAGCTCCTCTCACTTGCTGCTGCTGTGAACCATCCAGAATGGGGGCCCTTCTGGGAGAAACAGGCCTGAGAGGAGCCACCTATTCCCCCCAAAATGTGGGTACTTGTCTTACCCTCCTGGGTCCTCCATAGCCTGAGATGGTGCTTCAGGAGAAGGGAACATTCATGGGGGAGAGAAAAGAGAGGGAAAAAAAGGATAAAGAATCACAAAGCCATTTCTGCATTTCTGCAGCTGACAAGTTTGTACACCCCAGTCCTCTGTAGTCCGTGAGTTGGGGTACCACTCCCATGTAGGGGGTCCACACAATTTCCCTTTCTCATCTGGAGTGCCCTGGGTCAGACTGCCTCCTAAAACTCATTCATTATGTGAAAATAGGGAACATGCAGTGAGGCATGGTGGAATTGGTCAGGCCTGAGTCCGAATATTTCTATGTGACCTTGAATTACTTAACCTCTAAGCCTCTGTATCCTCCTCGGTAAAATAGAGGTGCTGCTTTTATAGCTGCTTCATAAAGTTCCTGAGGATATTAAACACATGTAAAACACCTACCACAAAGACAGCACACACAAAAACTAGCTGCTTCTAGGGGAGTAAGTGCATGCAAGTTTTTTGAGGGTACTTTCTTTTTCTTTCTGAGACCTGATGACTTATTTTTCTCCTCTGCAGCACTTTGTTGGGAAATCCAGTCTGACTAGCTCTGTTCCAGACCTTCTTGCCTTCCCTGTGGGAACGAGCAGTACAGAAGATGCTTCTCAGCATGTGTGGGCCAAGCTGTCCCTTCTTCCCAGAAGGTACTTCCTTTACCATTTCTTACCTGCCTGGCCCCTAAAAACTGGGCCACAGCCCAGCTTTCAGCTCAGGGTTTTCAGGGAGGGTGGAAGCAGATCTGTCCTGCTGATTCCTCTCACTGCAGGGGCTGGATTTTGGCCTTGGGAGTGGGGAAGGGAGCCAGTTCAGAGCAGGACAGAGCTGGGCAGTAGCCCTTCAGGAAGGCACAGAAGGAAGTATCTACCATACATAAAGTGGTGATCAGGAAGGAAGAAGCGGCAGAAAAATGTGCCCAGAGGGGACTTTAATAGCTGAGGGAGAGCAGGGTAACTGGATTCAGGCCACAGAACATTTCCTTTACCTCTCAAGTGTGACTGCTCCACCTGTTAACCACATGGCTCTCCACCCAGTTGGAGACAGGTGACAACAGGACAGGAAAACCTGACAGCCACTTGCATGCTATGCTGATAACCCCCGCCCCCCACTCTGTTTAGTTGATGTAATAAGCACAGAAGTTTAGGGTGCAACTCTGGACTTCTCATGTCACACCTTCCTCCCCTCCTGAGTCTAAGGAAAATGATCCCAGTTCCCTTAGGGAGAAGCCATGAGGAAGTCATGATGGTGCTTTTTCCTTGTAGTGCAGCTGGCCCCTGAGTCTACCTCCCAGGGAACACTTTGGAAGGTTTCCACAGATGCAGGCTGTGTGGGCTGATGGGAGTGGGATCTATGTAGCTGCTTTTTCTTTTCTTTTCTTTTTTTTTGTAGAGATAGTCTCACTTTATTGCCCTTGGTAGAGTGCCATGGTGTCACACAGCTCACAGCAACCTCCAACTCCTGGGCTTAGGCGATTCTCTTGCCTCAGCCTCCCAAGTAGCTGGGACCACAGGTGCCCACCACAACGCCCAGCTATTTTTTTTTTGTTGCAGTTTGGCGGAGCTGGGTTTGAACCTGCTACCCTCGGTATATGGGGCTGGCGCCTTACTGACTGAGCCACAGGCGCCGCCCTGCATTTTCTTTTCTTTCTTTCTTTTTTTTCTTTTTTTGAGACAGAGCCTCAAGCTGTCATCCGGGGTAGAGTGCTGTGGCATCACAGCTCACAGCAACCTCCATCTCCTGGGCTCAAGTGATTCTCTTGCCTCAACCTCCCAAGTAGCTGGGACTACAGTGCCCGCCACAACCCCCGGCTATTTTTTGGTTG
>CAUYRH010098279.1:0-42235 GCA_963574655.1 Perodicticus potto
CACCTGAGCTGGCAGGTTCGAATCCAGCCCGGGCCCGCCAAACAACAATGACGGCTGCAACCAAAAAATGGCCGGGCGTTGTGGCAGGCGCCTGTAGTCCCAGCTACTTGGGAGGCAGAAGCAAGAGACTCGCCACAGCACTCTATCCAGAGTGATAGCTTGAGGGTCTGTCTCAAAAAAACAAACAAAAAAAAACAAAATATGTTGCATGCCATAAATATACACAGTTTTTTATCTGTCAATTAAAAATTATAAAAATTTTAAAAATCTAGATGAAACAATATATTCCAATGAAACAATCCAGAGGCCCAATCAATCTGGTCTCTGCTTTCCTGTCCAGGTTCATCTTTTTCTTCTCAGGCATGTCCTCAGATAGTCCTCATGAGGGACTCGGTACAGGTGTTTTTAAATTTCCTCCAGGTACACTCTAGCCTCAGAGCCTTTACAAATTCTCTCCTCTCCACCTTGACTACTGGGATGCGTCCTTCTCATCCTTCAAGTCATAAGTTGACATTGCTTCTTATCCTCTTTTAAGTCTTCTGATTCTCCTTTAAGGCATTTATCACAGGACCATTACTTATTATCTAAATATTTATTTCTTTAATGTCAGTTTTCTCCACGAAATTATAGCTCTACAGTGGCAGAGGCTGTGTTGATCTCGCTTAACACTATTTCCATGGCTAGAGGATTGAATTTAGGGTAGACTTATTAAATATCTGTTGAATGAATGAATGGATGATGAATGATTTCATCCCTCCACTGCCTGTTTGTATATTGAGAAAGAAGTGGGTCATGAGTTTGCTTATTGGGACGCCAAGCTGGGAAAAGCACATCTATGTGTATTTTTTCCTAAATCTAACCTATTCTTATAATATTGTGTGCCATGACCCTATTCTAAACCACCACCATTTTTCCCTTGAATGTCTACAATGACCCATTACTAAGAACCTTGCTTATAGTCTTGCCAGCTACCATCTCATCTCTCGACATGCAGCAGTTCATTCTCCATACAGTAGCTACAGTTATGGTGTTATTTTTAAAAGTGCAACCACATTATAGCATTTTCTCACTCTTTACTTTGCTTTTGTAAGTAGAATAAGATCCAGGGTCCTTCAAGGCCCTAAATAATTTAGATGTGTCTACCTGCCACACCTCATCACTGACCAACCTCTCCCTGGCTCACCATGTTTCATTTCCTCTGGCTTCTTTCTGCTCCCCAAAGAAACCGACTTCACCTCCATCAATCCCTTTGCTCCTGGTGTGTCCTTCGCCCCAGAGCTATGCATGGCTGCCTAACCATCAGTGGCAGCTGTCACTCAGATCCATGACTAAAGTATCCCTCGCCTTTTATAATCTGTCTCATTACTCTATTGTATTTTCTTCATGTCTCCAATCATTGCCTGAAAATAGCTCTGCATTTGTTAGTTTATGCATTTACTGCCTGCATCCCATCACTAGAATACACGCCCCTCGAGGGGCATCAGTTTTGCTGCGTGTGTTTGTTTATCTCTTAGAACCATGCCTACCACACAGGAGAAACAAAGTAAGTATTTGCCAAATGAATGGATAAATGAATTCATTGGAGAGGTGAGTTATTGCACCATCAGGTTCAGATTTAGACAAATATTTATTGTGACATTTAGTCAAAAAATATGTATGTTTACAACTGGGTGCGGTGGGTCACACATGTAGTCCCAGCACTTTGGGAGGCCAATGCAGGAGGACCACTTGAGGCCGGGAGGAGTCCAAGACCAACCTGAACAAGAGCAAGACCCCATCTCTGCTAAAAAATTTTTAAAAGTTAAAAAAAAATTACAGTGAGCATCTTAGCACGTGCCTGTAGTCCCAACCCATGGGAAGCTGAGCAGGAGCATCCCTTGAGCCTAGGAGTTGGAGGCTGAGTGAGGTATGATGATGCCACTGCACTCTAGCCAGGTGACCGAGAGATACCTTGTCTCAAAAACAAAGCAAAATGAAATACCATGTTAGGTGTGGAAATTGAAAATATAATTATGATCCATGTCATCCTCAGA
This sequence comes from Perodicticus potto, assembly GCA_963574655.1. NCBI lineage: Eukaryota > Metazoa > Chordata > Mammalia > Primates > Lorisidae > Perodicticus > Perodicticus potto. Next base: position 2,034 of record CAUYRH010098279.1, read on the forward strand.
GTGCCCAAATAGTATACTAAAGATAGATGAATAATGAATATATTCTCATGTGGTATACGTGGAACAATTGATGTGTTCAAAAAATACAACTGGATCCCCAAGATGGTAATGCTCATGTCCGTTTGCAAATCAGGAGAGGCTTCCCAAGGGAAGTTTTGAAGCATGAGTAGGGGTTTTCTAAATTATTTTTGGTGTTTCAGTCAAAGAGAAGAGTGTCCAAGGAAGTAGAGTCATGCAGCGATGTGGTTGGAGAAGCTGGTGGGTTTTCTGTGGCTGGATTGTGGAGTGTGTGAGTGAGAAGCACACACCTGAGCTGGAAGGCAGACAAAGCAACCATCTACTCAGCACTCCTTCCTCCTCCTGCAAATAGCATCCCTTTCCACGAGAGGAGCTCTCCACTCCCTGTGGTCCTGTGAAGCCTCTGCCAATGACACTACCAGGGTCTGTGATGCATTTATGAACATCTTATGTCATCGATTCCCTGAAAGCAGTGAGTTGCCAAGGAACCATCAGGGTTCTTTCCTGATATTTTACATACAGATGTCCAGACAGAGTGGCTTCCTTCTTTTACTGGGGTCATTAACCTGGAATAATATTAAGCTAGACAAGTCTATAGTCGTGTCATTTTGCCCCCACTTCACTCAATTTCCCATTACAAAAAAAAAGGAGAGGAGTTGGAGTAACAAGGAGAAACAGAAGAGAAAGAGAGATAGGGAGAAAGGGAGAAGAGAGTATAAGACATAGAAAGGAAGATCCATCTAGAGATACGACATCTGGATTCCTAAAGGCCTTGGAGTCCATCCCTGACACATACCAGTTACTCTATGGACCATGCATGTATCTTTACTTTTACTGGTTTGGAATAGATTTCTGGCATTTGCAACCGAAAGAGTGTCAGAAAGCATATTCTGACATTTGGGTTAACAAAGTCTACAGGAAGAAAAGAGATCCAGAGAAAAGATCTCGATCATGCTGTTGAGATGCTTCTGGATACTCCCAGGCACAGTTGTCCAAGTGGTCATCGAACATGCGTTCTTTATACGCAGCAGAGAGAAATGATCTGGCGATATAGATTTTGAGTTTTCAGGATAAATTTTGGTTCTTGTCACCATGGGCCTAGATGTAATGATTCATGGAAAGTATGAGGAGTAATAGAAAACAGAAAACACAGAAAGAACCCTGGGGAACAACTCTCGAAGAAATACGGGTGGATGACGAGAAGACCTTCAAGCCCACTGAGACAATATCGGAGAGGGGGGAGAATCAGGAGGGAGTGGACTTCAGTAGCCAGAGGTGTACACGGTTCCAAAGAGGCAGGTGTGGCTAAGAATTCTAACTGGTGCAGAAGTGGAGTACGATAAGGTTTGTGTTCACTAGGTCTGTCAGGTAATGAAGCAATAACAACCAGCTCCAAGGCCCATTGGCTTGAGACAAGGAAAGCTTATTTCTCCCTCAGGCTGCACGGCCTCTGCTGGGGAATGCTGCAGTTAGCCAAGGACCTGGCTGAGCTGAGGCTCCCGGATCTCATAACTGCAGCAGGTGGAACCCAAAGCGTCCCTGGACACTGGGTGAAGACGTTCCCTTGAGCTTGTCACTGCCTCTGTCTGAAAGAGACACGCAATGTCTTGGCGCACATTTCATTGACCAGAAGCAGTCACACAACTCTGCCTACTTATAAGGAAACGAAGCAATACATGGAATCCGATGGGATTTTGGATGTGGTGAGGATTATTGTCCCTGTCAAGGGACAAAGAAGTAACTTTTGGATTTGACTCAGCAGTGGTTGTTGGTGACTCTAATGAGAGCACATTCCCTGGAGCAAAGAGGGTAGAAACGAGCTTGGCATTAACAGACAAGGGGAAGGTGACAATGTTAGGTGCTTTGAAAGATTTCCATATACTTTACCATATTTAGAGGGTTTTTGGAGACAGGGTCTCATTCTGTTTTCCCAGTACAGTTCAGTGGCATCATCATTGCTCACAGCAACCTCAAAGCTCAAGTGATTCTCCTGCCTCAGCCTCCCACGTAGCAGGGACTACAGGTGCCTGCCACCATACCCAGCTCATTTTTCTACTTTTGGCAGAGACGAGATCTTGCTCTTGCTCAGGCTGATTTCAAACTGCTGAGCTCAAGCGATCCTCCTGCCTCACCCTCCCCAAATACTGGGTTTACTCGTGTGAGTCACGCTGCCTAACCTGACTTTACCATGGTTGATTTTGACACAATCCTGTGAAAATAGGTAATATTAGTGCCATTTTACAAAATGGGAACCTGAGGCTCAGTAAATATCACTTAACACTTAACCATTGAGTGTTTGCTAAATGCCAGAACTGGGGATTCAGCAAAACAGAGGCACAGCCCTGCCCTCATGCAGGTTATGGCTGCATGATTATAGAGCTAAATGTGAAAGCAGAGCTGTGGAGCTTGCTGCAAATGAGCATCCAGCATGTTATGTATGAGAGCCTCTAACACACCTGGCTGTGGCTAGACAAATGCTTCACCAGGTAGATGATGGGGCTGAGTTCAGCAGGTAGAGTTGGGAGATGAGAGTTGGGAATTGGCATGTCCATTCTTCAGATACAGGAGAGACTGTGTGCAGGGATTAGAGCACCCAGGCAGAATCTGAAGAACTGAAAGCCAGTGTGACTGGAGCATAAAGAGCAAGGGGGAAAATGTGGTATAAGTTGCAGCTTAAGAGGTGACCTAAGACAGGGCTGCTCCCATTCCTATGAGAATACAGGTGGCTTCCTTTTTTCCCCTGAGGTCATTGGACTGGGATAATATTAAGCTGAAAAAGTCTGTGGTCATGACATTCTGCTCCACTTTCCTCATTCCCCCACTACAAAAAAAAGGAAAAGAATTTGAGTAACAAAGAGACACAGAAAAGAAAGAGAGGGAGAAGAGTACTAGGAATAGAGAGAAAAATCCATACGTCGAGACATCTGGATTCCTAGAAGCCTTGGAGCCAGCTCCACCGCCTAGACATTGTAGCAAGGGACCAAGTTGTAGGTAGTAACACCATCTCATTCTTCTGCAGAAGTCTATTGCCTCGCCCATCTCTCCAGAAGTGCCTGGTCTCAAATCATCAGCCCACAGTTACAGAGAGAGGCTAAGATCCCAACCCAAGCCCAGACTCCTCCGAGCAGATCCACTCATCACTAAACTCTGACTGCCTCTACAGATGAAAAACATAAAACCACGCCATGTTGGGCTGGAGAGGCAGCAGCCATTGTTAGGCATGCTCTGAGCTGGAATAATTGTGACAGGTGTTCTTAGCGCTTAGTATCCCTCCCACGGGAACTCTCAGCCAGAACTCACAAATAGAGGGCCCATTTACCGTGTGAAGCACCATCTCCCTCCTGCCCCCTCTCTCTCCCTGAAGGGAAGGCCTCACGGGGGATTTTGAAAATAATTTTAGCAGGTTTCAAGGCTTTCCTATTTTTTGCTCTCCACCTTTCTCTGCAGCAGCATCAAGCTGATTTTCCAAGGGCTGCATTTGGGGGGTTTCTTCATTTGCCTGCAGGTCTGAAGGTGTTCAGGCAGAAGCAATGAGCATCTCGCCATTGGATTTAACTTGATCTTTCATGAGTTAAAATCAGGCTGGTAAAAACTAGAGGGAAGTCCTGAGGGGGCAGAAGGAAAGAAGAGGTGGCTCTCGCTATTGAGATATTTTATTTACATGAACTTTTTTTTAAATTTATTTTTAAAGATGGAGACTTTACCTATTTATAGGAACTTTTAAAGTAAACGAGCATCTTTGTCCTTTTCCTCCTGTCATATGTAAAGAAAGAGAAAGATAATTCTGTCCTTTGAGGGCAGTACGGACAGGAGAGTTAATCCAAGACCCTCTCTTCCCTGGCAAGTGAACTTCCCTATTCATAAAACTCTCATAAGGCAGGAATGTGTCCTGAGGTCTGCCCATCAGCCCCCCTACACTTTCGTTTTTAGAAACTGCAAATTCCCAAACAGCTGTCCTTTTCAAATACTGTTAAAATTTCACCACCTTCTAGTCCTGCCACCTAAATGTTTCCCTGGTTTTCTGCCCTAGCTTTTCAATCAAATCCATGAATTCAAATATCATTCCAATAAGAATTTTGCAGAATACGTTTTTCTTTGGCAGTAAAACTTCTGAGAAACAGCCCTGATTCCCACACAAATAGACACCCGATGAGAAAATACATTTTTAAATGGGGTAACATTTGCCCCATTGGGGTATTTATGTAAGAATTCAGCCATGTGGGGCGGCACCCATGGCTCAAAGAAGTAGGGCGCCGGCCCCATATATCTGAGATGGCAGGTTCAAACCCAACCCCGGCCAAAAACTGGAAAAAAAAGAAAAAAAAAGAATTCAGCCATGTGGGCCTGTGATGTAACTGGCACGGTGCTTCTGAGTGGAGGGCTCGGAATGGGGCAGCGTGGGTTCTAGTCCAGGATCTGTTAGTGATTAAATGTTTCCCCCTAGACGATGTAGGACAGTTACATAAACTCTTTGTTTTCTCCGTGAGTGATCTTGGGTGGTAAATGAGAGTGTAAGAGGTTAGCACCGTGGCTGAAAGGGGGGGTTACACATCAGGATGCATTTTATTTCCTGCTGTTTCATCATCTTCATCAACTTTTCCTTTTTGCCAACATCATTTTATTACCTAGTGCTAAGCATGCAGGTTCTGGAGTTTCAGTGAGAATTTGGGTTCTATTCCTCAAGTTTCTCATGGCCAACCTGAGTGCACTGACGGGCCATCAGGGACCAGGAAGGCTGCACGTCCCATGTGGCCTCACCCTCCCTCCTTTGGAGCCCACAGAAGCACCTGCTCCCCCCTCAAAACTGTTACAGCTTCCTGTTCCCTAGGTGTCTTAGGCAGGCGATGAACAGAAGGCAAGGCTAAGGAGGGTTCTCAGCTTGAAGCCACAAACAGTCGGGACCGGGACATCAAGTAGCTGAGTGCGCCCCACGGGGTGCTGTTTTTTCCCAAGCAGGAGAGCTAGGCGGAGGATGGGGGGGCACTTTGAAGAGCTTGGCGTCCCCCAGCTGTCTCCCGAGGGGACTAGGAAAGGAAAGGAACAGACAGTGCAATGTGGGCCTTCTGTCACCAGGTTATTTATAGTCCCTCTTCCCTCTGAGCATCCTTGCTGTGCCCGCCTTGGCCTCAGCACCAGCTTGCCCCCTGCAGCGTGAGGATGGGACAACGGCAAAGTGGCCCTTGGAACAAACTGCTTTCTTTAGTGCTCCAGGGAAATTGCTGGAGGGGCTCCTTCTGAAACATCCCCTGGCACCCTGGGGCCAAGCAAAGCCCCTCTCCAAAGGCTGCCAGAGCTCTCCGGTGGACAGTGCCTCTCCCGCCGCTCAGGGGAGTGGGAGCAGAGCCTCTTTTCAATCGGTCCCCTGTGCATTTTCCCTCCCTGTGCCATTGATGGGGAGTATCTGTCAATTCTCCTTGCCTCTTGGGGTTTTCTTCAGTTAGTAACCCCTCTATCACTCACCAAGAAGAAATGAAACACAGTGGATAGATGGAAGGCCCAGTGGGTACAGAGCTCAGGGCCACCTGCCCAAGGCATCAGAACCCGCAAGAGCCACCGCACGTGGCCCAGGCAGTACACACCAGTGCATGCTGGGGCCCTTCCTCGCATGCAGAGACAAAGACTCATTTCACTTCATTGCCGCCCCACCTTGAACCCCACATCCAAATCTCTTTCTCTCACCTTCCTCACTAAGTCTCAGCAGCTTTTGCAACTTACCCGTGCTTCCTCCTCTCCCGGCTTCACCTGACCTCTGGAACCTGGCCTTGTTTTTTTATTTTTCCAAGCCAGATCCATGATCAACCTTCGGGCAGCAACAGGGTATGGGGCCATGAGACATGAGTCCTGCCTTCAGGAGAGCCACCGTCTGTAGGAGAACAGCAGCCAGCCCGTGGGATGTAATGCAATAAGAACACCCTTGAGGGGGGATAGTTCAAGCAGGGTTTTCCAAGGTGGGGCACTTATGCCATCAGGGTTAGAATCATTGGAGGTATTAGTTAAAATATACACATTCCTGCAAGCTAAAGAATCAGTAGTACTCACATTTTTTGTGGGGGGTGGGGCAGAGTCTCACTTTGTCACCCTCGGTAGTGTGCCATGGCATCATAGCTCATGCAAACTCAAACTCTTGGGCTCAAGTGATCCTCCTGCCTCAGCCTTCCAAATAGCTGGGACTATAGGCACCTACTACAACGCACAGCTATTTTTGGAGAGGGGGTCTTTTTCTTGCTCAGGTTGGTCTCAAACTCCTGAGCTCAGGCAATCCACCCGCCTCAGCCTCCCAGAGTGCTGGGATTACATGTGTGAGCCAGTATTCACATTCTGAATAACCTTCTTATCTGAACTTCATGTAATTAAAATTTGAATACTATATATTATGATAATATTAGCTACCAATAATGTTGTTGCTGGACGTTTGGAGATGCCCTCCTGACAAGTAACAAGTACATGTAGGAAAACTTTATTTGATCAGCTAGGAAGGAACTCTGAGACTTTGGGAAAATGACTTCATTTCCTGGGCTTCCGTGTTGTCACCTATATTAAGGCAGAACTGGTTTCTCCTTTCTCCCAAGTTTTTTCTGATCTATTTTCCCTGAGTCTAGGATATTGTCAGAATAGAGTGGTTTCTAAGCATAACTCTGTGAAAGGGAGTCAGGGAGGCCCAGAGAAAATAATGGGTATCAGTGGCCTTGTTAATTAACATGGAAAGGTTTGAATACAGAGAATCCAGCTTCGGAACTCTAGATAGCATTGTTGAGAGACCTTTTGTCTACCTCACTTTTGCTTTTTGAAAAAAACAGAGGCAAATGAAGCTTGTTGTCTAACATGTTTCGTAAAGCACATAGCACAGAGCCCAGCACGTTGCATGTATTCAACAAATGGTGAATACCACCTATTATCATCATGCAGCCTTGACACTGAGGATTAGTCATGTTTGCAAGATCCCTGGAACAAGATATGGCATAAAAGGGGATAAAGGCTCAGAAAATGGTGCATCTTGTGTGCTAGAAACACACCATATTGAATGATTTATTCTTTTGTGTGAGAAATATTTATTGATCCTAGTGTGCAGATGGTACAGGGGTGCAATGACTACTGAGATGGCCATGGTCTCAACTAACATCCTGCCCTTGGGGGAGATATACAATGGTGGAGGATTATTAATATACTGTGAAATTGATGCTGAGCCAAAACAAAGCAAAAACACACAAGGTACTGTAGACAGAAGAGGGTACCAGAGTATACCACACTTGTAAAGAATGACCATTGTAAAACTTCAGAAAGAAGAGGGAGCATGATGGCAGCCACGGAAATAAGAAAGGTTGGGGAGATAGGAGGGGCCAGTTCCCAGTAGGCTACATCAGTCATGCTGTTTACAGCTTCACTTATCCTAAGGGCTATGGGGACCCATTGGTGTGTTTTAGGACACCTGCTCTGATAGCCAGGGAGAGATGGGACCGAGCAGAAAACCAGGCTCCAGGAAGGAAGCTGATGTAGTAATCCTGGTAAAAGATGAGGCATCTGTGGCATAGATAAAAATAGACAGAGCCTAAGCATATTTAAAGCAGAACCTATAGAATCTATGATTTATTAGATTTTAGGGTGGAGGAGAGAAATAGTATTTTAGGATATGTCAATTTGTTTTCCTAATAATCAGAGTGAAACCTTGACATTTTCTCATTCTCTACTGGTTAATATTGATCTATATTTAAAAATGCAGGTTTGCAGGGTTTTTTTTTTTTAACAAATTGATCATTTTACTATCTTAGGTTCTTTGTAATTACACTGAAGTCTCTCCCAAATTAGGAGGAATTAGAGTGAGTACGAATTTTTATTTTTTGTTTTTGGCTCTATTATTTTTATTATTTTTTTTTTTGAGACAGAATCTCAAGCTGTTTCTCTAGGGAGAGTGCTGTGGCATCACAGCTCACAGCAGCCTCAAACGCTTGGGCTTAAGTGATTCTCTGGCCTCAGCCTCCCAAGTAGCTGGGACTACAGGCGCCCACCACAACAGCTGGCTATCTTTTTTTGTAGTTGTTATTGTTGTTTGGCATGCCCAGGCTGGGTTCAAACCCACCAGCCCCATTGTATGAGGCTGGCACCCTAGCCACTGAGCTACAGGCACCAAGCCGGATTTGGCTTTTCCATGAATTCCATGGCAAGTTTCTCAGAACAAACTTATTTACATCTTCAGATGCAATAATGAACTTTAACCACTTGATGGCCACATTTCAAAGTCCTTTATCTTATTTCCTCACTTCTGGCAATTTTTATCTATTCTGTCTTCAATCAGTTGCCTCTGGGACTAGATAAATGTACCCTTTTCTTAATTAGTACAGTGTCCATTCTTCATCTGTAAGATATGAGTCTGATACCATACTGTGTGTATAACAGGTTTTCATTAAAAATTATTTAATAAGCAACCGCATGCATGGCTACCAGTGGAAAGAAAGACAATTCTTGGGACAATTTGTAACCTCATTCATTTCTATCCATTTGAAACTCAGATAACTACTCCTTTATACCAAATAAAGTAGTGTTAGAGGAAGATTTTAGGAAATGGCTTGGATACATGAATTATAAACCTATTAATATAATTCTTAATAAAACAAGACAATGTTTATATTTTATTTATTTATTTATTTATTTATTTATTTATTTATTTATTTATTTATTTATTGAGACAGAGCCTCAAGCTATTGCCCTGGGTAGAGTGCTGTGGCATCATAGCTCACAGCAACCTCCAACTCCTGGGCTCAAGAGATTCTTCTGCCTCCGCCTCCCTAGTAGCTGGGACTACAGGCACCCGCCACAAAGCCTGGCTATTTTTTGGTTGCAGCCATCATTGTTGTTTGGCGGGCCCTGGCTGGATTCGAACCTGCCAGCTCAGGTGTATGTGGCTGGCGCCTTAGCCGCTTGAGCCAAGACAATCTTTTTATTTATTGCCCATACCCAACTCTAATTGTAAAGCTTGCCTAATTGCTTTCATTTGGTATGTGCAGATACACACTGTGCCTTTTATTTACTCAACATTAAACATAAGCATCCTATTTGGGGCAGTATAGTTTCCATCAAATTACTTCTTGATAACTGTATAACATTATATTAAGGAGTTATGCCAGAATGTTCTTGGTCATGTCCTTATTATCATCCTTTAAGTCATTTCTAGCATTTGAGAAAATAAATAGTGTTGTGAATGACATTTCCTAGGAAGACAACCCCAACACATTAAGAGTACACTATGCTTCTCTGAATATAGAACATGGAGATTAATAATAGATTTGAGTGTAGATGCTTCCTTATTGTATCAGTGATAGTATTTGTGATTGAAAAGGGCCATCCATGGAAGCTTAGAGAAAAGGAAAGCCACATGTAAGCATTATCAGCGGAAAAGACGTCCTCAACAATGAGACTTTGGGTGGCTCAGTCCCACCAACAGAGTCATCCGTAAAGTGGAAATGGGCATAGGGGTTGGCAGCCAAAGGGTCCTAAATACACAGATTCCATTGACAAAATCATTCAGAACAGAATTTCAGACTGATGTGATTAAACATGCAATTTATCTAGCTCTCTATTTTGACAGCACGCTCTTCAAATACATTTCTCGTTAGAATTTGGTTTCCCAGGCTAGTCTGCCTTCAGGGAAAGAACATGTCCTTCTGACAGTCTCAAGTGTTTCTAACTGTTCCAATAGCAATTTCTCATTATAAATTTATTGGCTTCCCAGGCCGTTTTCTACAGAAAGAGAATGTGCTGAGCAGATGTACTTGAAATATTTCTGATGCTTATGGCGATAATTTCCCCCCTATAAGTAAATTAATTTCCATTTTGACCTTATACATCAGTCTCATGAGCTCAGCTACTGTGAGTCTCTCTCTGAGAGGTGGGTCTGTTCATAATGTCCTAACAAAATCAGATCTGAGCTGATGGAACCAAGAGTCAGATGCTGGACTGTAGTAGATTCAGCATGATAGTCATTCTATATTGTCTCGTTTTTTGCGACACACTTTGCCAGTTTTGTTTCCTTCAGGTCACACTTCATTGTAGCTACTAGTATTCGACATTAGTGTATATACTTTCTGCAGAGGAATTACTGTATTAAGGGCGATTCCAGGCTCTGAAGGACCTAAATTTTATATAAACTGGGGAAGGAAGAGAGGATCTCTTTCAGAAAATAACTGAAAACTATGAATATGAAAATTAAGTGGGCAATTTGATATTTATTTAAAAATCACACCAAATTACAAACTTTGGAAAGCTGACCAATACAAATATGATAGCATATTTGTATAGTCAACTGTCTGATATGTCTCTATAATATTCTCTCCTACATTTTTGGCAGGTTATTCTTTGGTAATGTGTTCGTGGAACAATGATTTTGCAATTTTATTTCCTATAGAGGAAATAGCAAATATAATCCAGTGGTTCTTCTAGAATGGATGCACCATTGATAGTTTAGAAAAATTAATTCAACCTAACCAGTAATCTTTGGTAATGTCTTCTTTTCTAATGTATGCATTAAATGCTACAAATTTTCTTCTGGATGCTACTTTGGCTTCACAAGTTTTGGTAAGTTGTATTTTCATTTTTATCCTATGTCACCTTTTGATTATTCCTCTATTTCTTTTGTTTTTCTCCTATTCCATTATATTTTGTGAAAGTTAACCCGCTTGAGATGTGTTGCAATTCCTGAATCTGAAGCTTATATGTTTACCAATTTTGAAAAATTATGACCTATCAATTTCTCTTGAAATGTTGTCTCTTTCCTATTCTCTCAGACTCTTTTTTTCTGGAATTCTGATTAAAACATTCATTAGACATCTTGCTTTATCTACTGTGTCTCTTAATCTTAGTTTCTCATTTTCCAAATATGGCAGAACTTCCATAGTTGACCACCTGCTTAAGCTGACCTAATTTGCACGGACTGGACATGTACCACATGTACGTATCCATACAAGAGGCCTGGTTCCCTGCGTTGACCGCCTCCCTACAGTACTGACAACCTTCTTAAGGTGACCTCATTTTCCTAGACCAGACATGTACCACTTGTATGTATCACTATAGTGGGCCTGGTTCTGTGTGTTGATCACTTCCATGTGTTGACCAGTTGCTTAGTCTCTGTAAGTAGAGGTTCTGCTGCTTTTGTTTCTCAGTGTTGAATGTTAGATAGTTTCTTTATATTCTATCTTTTTATTCACTAATTTTCTATTTGGCTATGTCTAATTTTCTGTGGAGGCTTTAATTTCAATTGCTATGGTGTTCATTTTTAAAAGCTCTGTGTGGCTTTTTTTAAATGACGCTTGGTCATTTGCTAAGTCTTTTTATTTTTTGTTCATATTTCAAATGTCTCTTTTATTTCCTTAAATATAAAATTATATACTAGATCTGATAATTCCAATATCTATACTAATTTTAAGTCTGATTCAGCTATGATAATGGCTGATAACATTCACATGATGCTTTTTTTTCATGTGTCTTTTGTGATACCAGTTGCCTATTTTCCTTGGAACTTAATTACAAAGACTAGATTGAAGTCATGTTTTTATATATTGTATAAATATTTTTAGAGACTTGTGTATAAGCACTATCAACAGTGCCAACTCTGAATACAACTATATACTCGAAGGTTTGTTTGTTTGTTTGTTTCAACACATGACAGCAATAGCATTTATTTGGGGCACCATAAAGTCTGGCTTCTGGGTTCAACTTTTAAGATAAATATTTTTCTTTTTACTCAAGGCTAATATAGAAATCAGCCAGTTTACTTTCAGTTCCCTTCTCTTCAGTGGGCATTTTCTCATTTTTCTTAACAAAGAAGGCATAGTCCTTACAGGTGCTATATTTTTATAGGAATATACTGTGATCCACCTGTAGTGGTCCTTGGATTCTATCTCCTGCTCCCTGCACTCTGCATAGTTGTCAAAGAGGAAGCTCACATTCCCCTGGGTTCAGGGAAAAAGTTATCTTTGTTTCTTCTTTATCTACCAGGTTCCTTCTTTCACTTAATTTTTGGCCTCTGCAGATTCTTTCTTGCATTTCAGATCCATAACACACTTCTAAATTTTTCTATTTTACCAAGCATTTTAGTTGTTTTAATCATCTACCATTGTTTAGAAAAGAGTTAACATAGCAAGCCTGAGACTGCCATCCTTCCAAAGGCCTATTTGCAAGGTCAGCCCTTTGCTGGGATCTGAAGGCTTCCCACCATTCCTAGAGTTGGTAAGAATGGTTTACTATGCCTAAGACTGTTCACATAAGCAATGTGGCTTATGATAAACACCTGCTTTCCTTCTGGAAATTTGGAATGTTGGCACATACCAGACAGAGTCTAAATGACAAGCCTCCAATAAAAACCATGGCCACTGAGTCTTTAATGGGCTTCTCTGGTAGAAAATACTTCACAGGTGTTGTCATAATTAGCTGAGGAAATAAGTTCTAACTGTGAGTACAAACATATGCTGAATCCCTCTAGTGAACTGCCAGACCTTGGGCATGGTCTTAAGGAATCTTCAGTACAACCCTACTGGCAGAAAGTCTCCCAAACTACTTTCTTTAATGAGGTTATATTCTATCTAATGCTTATTGATCATTGTAAACTAGCGGTATCAAGCTGGAGCTAGCAATCTTTGAAAGACAGAGACAGAAAGAGAGAGAGAGCGCCTCACAATTATACCTTTATAAAATTCACATGGCCATAGAATGGTGCAGGAAGGCAGCGAATAACCACAGCCATCAAATTTCTCCTCCAAGCTCTTTGTGGTTAACGTGAGGCAAGTTTCTACTTCCTATTTACCCAAATCAGTGTGTTCAACCTATATGCTGGAACACATGTATTCCACAGTTTGCAAACAGCAATTTCATTACAAAAAGTCATTCAATGGTCAAATATGTTTGGGAAGTGTTGATAAAACAAAACCGAAGTACATTTCTTTACTATTGAAGTGCTTAGAACTATTAATGCATCAGCCTTTACTAAAGAGATATGAAAGGCAGTGTATTTGCAAAACTTATTTGACTTCAAAATCCTTCTCTCCCCAGGAATATCTAGTAATGTAGCTGGAGACATTAAGTTCCTGAGGTATAGTTTAGAAAATTCTGGAATAACACCGGACTACTGTCTCTTGAAAAACCTGAGTTTCTTAGGTGTTTTTGTTAACTTGCTTTGCTTGTTGGCCTAAGTCATTTGATGGCCATCTTTCTAGATAAAGCAAAAAAAAAAAAAAAAAAGAAAAATCAGTACAGCTTTAAATCATTCTTAAGTGCCCAGATTTCCTTACAGGAGTAAAAGTGCACGGTGCCCCTAAGCTCAACGTGTCTCATGCTTAATAGGAAATAGTTACGAGCCTATTAGATGTAGCCAGCTACTGTGTCGCTGGCAACTTCAATATTGGCATCTCTGAAATGGATCTGGTAAAACTTCCCTACCACATGGCAGTAATTTCAAATAAAGCAATTTATGTGAACAAATTTTGTAGATTAGTAAATCCCCAAAGGTAAGAAAATTGTGACATCTGCATATCTTCTCTTTCTTAAAACCTGGGAAGGACTGTCAGAGATTAGAAATATCTCCATTGACTATTTAACACTGCTGCTTTGAAAGAAAGCTTTTGTGGTACTTTTTGGGATAGAAAGAGAATTTTGGTAGATTTCTTACATGGTCACCCAAAATGCTAGTGGTAGGATTTACAAGATTCTCAAATCTCCCATTGTGACCCTCCCACTGGATCAGAGGTTCTCCCCACTGGATCAGAGGTTCTCCAAATCTCCCACTGGATCAGAGGTTCTCCAAAGATATCTTTAGCCGTGAGTCGTATAAAAGACAAGAGAATTCTGGTGACTGCAGACGAGACACCTGACAACCCCTTTTGCTCTTCATCTTCAGGCAGCAGTTTACTGCCTTTTCATCACAAAGGATCTCCCTTTACCGCTGTACCATAATTTTCACGGTCTCATATTTTAAAAGATTTCAGCCCTCAAATAGTATTTGCTAAATATAAGTCATGCATTTGCTATTTTATCTATTATCCTTATAACTGATTGCCAGCAATAACTAATATTTTTTCAATATGAATCTGGGTTCCAGTCTGCCTAGTCAGACTTATCTGGGATAAATATTCAATTCCTGACAAGATTTTGGAAATCCTAAACGTTGATATCTCTTGGAACACCTCTTGTTTCTCTGAGGACCCAGCCTGGGAATTAACCCTACATGACTTCTGAGTTGATGAAGAGTAACTGCGGGGCTGAACATGGATGAGACTTCAACTGTGGGCAAACAAGTGGACAGACCCTTTCTAGCACAATGCTGGTGTGATAGATAATAATATGGCACTATTCATTTTATGCCTTGGGTCCATTAACTTGGACCTTTAATTGGGGGTGTCTAACCCATGGCCAGCAGGCTATATGCAGATTATGTGGGGACTTTTTTGCTTACTTGTGGTGGCAGATATCATGAAAATTATGCACAGACGTTTATTTTTGCTCATCAGCTTTCATTAGAGTTTGTGTATTTAATGTGCAGCCCAAGACAACTCTTTTTGTTCCAATGTGGCACAGAAGCCAGAAGGTTGGACACCACTGGATTATCCCGCAGGTTGAGACAGCCCACTAGCAGCAAGAGCAAAGCAGGATGATGCCATGACCAGGTTCCAGGTGGAAGGAATAAGTGGCTGGAAGAAGAGAAGCAAGGATGAAAATCACCAGTGTAGCCAATTTGCTATCAAGTTCAAAGAGTACATGGAGAAAGAAGACCGACAGGTAAGCGAGCCAAAAGGTCAAGTGCCAGACACAAACAGGAAAAGCGATGAACAGCAGAGGCAGAAATGAGTTGATAAAATCCAGAACACTTTCAGCAAATGGCAAAAATTCCCTTTTTATTGTAATAGCTCCAGTGACATAGTGGATGGAGAATCTGCCCAGTTTAGAGACCAGGGCTCAGACCAAACAGTAGGCCTTGTGTTAACATATCCCTCCCTTTCTCCCTGTGCAGGACCAGCTGCACAGGATGCTGGGGTTGCTTAAAACCCCCTCTGAGCCTATGTCAGACTCATCCTACATAATGATTATCCTGTTGTATTTTGACGTCAGAAGACCTCTGACATGTTCTTTTTTTTGTGCCTCTCATTCCATGACAAGAGGTTAGGGACAATGCTGAGTACATTCTTTGGTCCTCAAACACGGTGGATCACTGGTTATAGGAAGAAACAGTCAGTTCGATTTGAAAAACCAACATTTATTGTAGAATATGTAACATTTGCGGGAAGAGTGGGCACAGCTGATCGGTACCATGGATGTTACAGATTTACAAGGAGGTCCTACAAATGGTGGGGGAAAAAATTCTTCTGGCTGATGGAAGTTGCAGATGTGACAGCGACATCCTTTACTCATTAGAGAAGAAAGAGAGTAGAGAAAAAGTGCAGACACACCTTTCTTAGAGGAGGAATCTCATCACTCAGCTTGGGGGCGATGTGAGGAACAGAAATTCAAAGCAGTGGGGAAGACCATCAACTAATGACACCGAGGAAGGGTTGAAGGGGAAGATGCATTTTATTGTACAAAATGAAAAAAAATCAACAAAGGCCTGCATGGTTAACAGCAGAAGAAAGGAGAAAAGTAGAAGGAGAAAAACCATTTTCTACTGTGAGACAAGCAAGACGGAGCCTGGACGTCACCCTGGAGATTGTTTCAGAAGTGTCACACTCGAAAACATTATAAGCATAAATAAAGAAAACCACTTTCATCATTTTATGTAACCTAAAATAGATAACAAAATCATCAGGAGAGTTCATGTTTTTATCTGTTAAAACTGTAGGATAATTACCAGTAAACCACCAACCTCTCTTTCCCCCCAAACAAATAAGAACTGGGGAGTAGTAAGGTGGCAGAAAACTTGGCCTGGAAAGTATGGTTACTCCCCACAAACGCCGACCATCACTCTGGACTCCGCTCCTTTACCTGCAGGAACCGTCGTACATAGGGTTAAACAAAAAGCCTGGGGACTCGTGCTGCTCCCTACCTCCAAACACTAAATATGAGCTGGTTCCTATGCCTAAAATCAAAACACTATTATTAACTTGTTCTCTCATTTGAAAAGCGGAATGATGTGAGATGGATTTGAGTCAAAAGGAAGCTGAATGCGAGACCGTGGGAGGCCTCAGTCACTGGCGTCACTGATGGGAGTTTCAGTTGAAAAACCACAAATGCCGTGATTTTTCTGTTCTAGTATTTATCTGAGCCCAAGGACGAAAGCTAGCGTATAGCAGAAGCAGGCTCGTGCCCAGCGTTGCACGCCTCGCCTTTGCATAGGAGGATAATGCACGTTCTCACCTGAGTCATCCAGTGAGTCTGGAGTCGTAGGGCAACTCTGTGAAAGAGACAGGAAAGGGATTAGTAACCACATTTATAAGATGGCCACAGCAGCAGAGAGGAGCAGTCACTTTTCTGGGACTAAAGGGGGGATGTGAGTCCCCATTTCTCAGAGAAGGAGCTCCACTTCCCGGCCTGGAGTGTGGAGAGGAGGGTTGACCTTGAGCGACAGCCCTCTACTTCCCACAGCAATCCTTGGGCCCCCCGCAGCCCCACTGCAGCTGTGACAATGCTCCTCTCCCAAGCGTTGGAATTTGTTCAGCCCTTCCCAGGGAAGAGTCAGAATGGGTGGGTGGTGTCAGGTTACAGCCCTGGCCTTATGAAGGTCAACCCAATCTGAAAACCCTGTGGCACAGCCCAGCTGCTGACTTATCCCTTCCTCTGGGGTCCCAGGCACAGATATACTTTCCTGTGGCCCCCCGAGTTCCCACTCCCCCAGCACTCTGCTGTCTTTCTCTTCCCTTCTCAAAGGAACCTCATCTAGTATCTTCAACCAGCTGATCAGGGGTTTGTGCCACTCTGGGCTGGTGACAGTCTCCAGGTGTCTGGATGTAGAGTTCTGCCTGGTCTCTGTGGTTCCTAACTGCTACAGTGCCCACGGAACCAGCTTTACGCCTGGTACTGGCCCTAGGTCTGTCTATCCCTGCTGGGACAGAGTCCTCATAGGACGGAGGTGTCTTTGGACCCTCAGTGCTCCCTGGCCTAGAACAGAATCTCCTCCACCACCACTCAGATTTGGTTCTAAACTCTCAGCCCCAGCTAAGGAGAATGGCAGGATGGCGCTGGCTCCTTCCTTCCCACTTTCCTATGAGCTGCCATCAGCTCTTGCCTCGTTCTCAGCTTTTTCTTCCTTTTAGTCTTTCTTATTTTTCAAACTCGAGTATTATTTAGATTCACACAAAAGGAAAAGTATTATTCAGAGCCCCTCAATATTGCCTTCAATTATTAGAATGCATTTAAGTCTTTAAAATACTAATTCATCTTCTTTATCAGTAAACTAATCTCTCTCCCTTGAATGTCATCTGCCACTTCTGCTTTATATCAAGGGCAGAAGGGGAGGAAGAATGGATATGATGTAAGAGAAAAAAAAAAGAAAAGAAGGAAAACCCCAGGGCAATCTCTTCTGCCTTTAGCAATACTTTCCGAAGGTAAGTTTAGAAAAAGAAACAGAATAAAACAAGCAGAACAATCGGCATCAACAAAAACCCAGCCTAACCAGCCCCATGAGATTATGGAAAGAAAGTAAAGTCTGGGGAGAAATGGGGGTGGAAAGGACATAGCCCCACTTAATATTTGGGAGGTTGGAAGAAAGTCACCTTTCAGGCTGCCTCACACCAATCTGGGGGTTGAGTAAATCAAAGGTCACCTGGTGGTTTAATGTGAGCAGCGTTCCTCCAAGTGGGATCCCCAGACCAGCAGCATCACCACAGACCTGCCAGATCAGAAACTTGAGGTGGGACCAACAATCTATGTTTTCATGAGCCTTCCAGGTAACTTTGCTGCGTGCCGAAGTTTGAGAACTACAGATGTAGAGGAAAGACTGGTGTTTAACACTCCCAAATTTCCATCCATTTCTTCTTGCCTGCCAAGGGGAGGATGCATAGAACATCTGAGTGGAGAGCTGATGGGACTGCCATGACATGTTTGGTACTGGGAGGTGAGGGACAAAGCCTGTGCCAGGAGCCAGATGTAGGTCAGGAGGTGGGCAGGGTTTGGGAGACCTCTGCAGCAGTAGACACATCAAAGATGAAACTAAGTCCAGTTAGGAAGACCCGCAGGCTCTGGGCAAGGCAAGGGAGACCAGATGACAAGTCACACCTAGGCGAGCTTTAACACAGACAGAGGCAGGGTGCACAAGGATGGAACCAGTGGGACCTGACGGCAGTGAACCAGCCTGGCCACTGAGCAGCCAGTACCAACGTTTGCAGACTCCAAGACCTCTGTCATCCACTGCCACTGGCCACATACCCAGGTGCCTCAAGGGAGATCTGGGAGAGGAAAAAGAAAGTAAAAGTCTGCATACATTACCTAAAAACATCAAGAACTTCATCCAAAGAGACATCTGCTTTGGCATTGGATTGAGTTCACTAAATTGGATAACTTTGGGGGTTTTCTTCCGTAATTCAATGGATGACAACTCAGGAAAAAGGCCATATCATCTGGAGAGAAATAAGAGATATGATATTTCTTTGTGCATCTGAATGAAGCACAAATGAACCTACAATCTTGCTTTCCTAGAACATATCTTACATCCATAGTGCCCCAAAGGAAATTATAAAATCATTTTGTTTTTGGTGTATCTGTGTACATAACTACAAGACCAAAATAAATCTTAAAACTTCAAATGGAAAAAGTGCATAGAATGTGTAGCTATTGTTTGGTTTGGTGCATCCATGATTTCCCTCTGTTATCATAACCGTGAAATCTTCAGTAACAATCCTAGAATTCAGGTGGGTGTAAATACTATGATGTTGGGTGATAAGCCTTTAAAAATATCCTTAAGTATAATATACATACAGGGAAGTGCACAAATCGTAAGTTACATCTCAATGATTATTTACTTATGTTTTTACCAATTGAACTCACAATTCAAGCACCCTTCTGATCAAAAATAGAACTTCATGAGAATTTGATCAGCCTCCCTCCATGCCAATTTCCTATCATGATTCTTCTTTACCAAAGGTGAGTTATCTCATATAAAAGTGATGAAGTCTGTAAGTTAATAGAAGCATGCACTGTGTACACTTTTAGGTCTACATTATTTCACTCAAAATTTTATAAAATTTATCCCTACTGTAGTGCAGCTACCATTTGTTCATTTTCCTGGCCACATAATACTCCTTTTTGTGGATATACCCCATTAGTGGACACTGGGTTGTTTCCAGATTTTTAGTTCTTATGGAAAATGTTGAACATTCCTTTACACATTTCTATTAAGTAGACTAGGAGTGAAATTGCTATGTCACAGTGTATGTGTTTAATTTAAGAGATAATGCCACACTGTTTTCAAAGGAGTTTTAGCAATTTACACTACCATCATGAGAATGGTATATGAGAATTCCTTTGCTCCACATCCTTGAACTGGGGAATATTGTTAGAACTTTATTTTTTTTACTTTTTTTTTTTTTATCTTTTCAGGTTAATTTGAGAGTACAAAGAATTAGGTTACAATGTTTGCATTTGTTAGGTAGAGTCGCTCTTATAATTTTGTCCCACCCCCAAGAGGTGTGCCATACACACTAACATTGTGCCCATTAAGTGAAAGCACACCCATCCCCGTCTCTCCTCCCTTCTCCCGCTCCCTCATTCCCCCACGCCCCCCAAGCTTGAATTGATTTGAGTTTTCTCTTACGTAGGTGTGTATTAGATCATCCACTGGCTTCCTATTAGAATTAAGTACTTTGGATTCTTGCTTCTCCATTCTTGTGATACTTTATTAAGAGGAATGTGTTCCAACTCCATCCAGGTTGTTACAAAAGATGTAAAGTCGTCATCATTTTTTATGTCTGACTAGTATTCTATGGTATACATATACCACAGCTTGTCAACCCATTCCTGAGTTAGTGGGCATTTAGGTTGCTTCCACATTTTGGCAGTTGTAAATTGAACTATGATAAACAGTCTAGTGCAAATGTCCTTATCATAAAATATTTATTTTTCTTCTGGGTAGATGCCTAGTAATAGGATTGCAGAATGAAATGGAAGTTCTAATTTGAGTTCTTTGAGGATTCTCCATACTTCTTTCCTAAAAGGTTGTATTAGTTTGCAGTCCCACCAGCAGCAAAAAAGTGTTCCCTTCCCTCCACAGCCACACCAGCATCTGTGGCTTTGAGACTTTGTGATGGGGACCATTCTCACTCGGGTTAAGGTATCTTGTGGTTTTAATTTCCATTTCCACGAATAGTGTGAAGTAGAATCTTATTGTGGATTTATTTCCATGATTACTCGTCAAGATAAGCACTTTTCAATATTTGTATTGCCTTGCAGATATCCTCCTCTGAGAAGTGACTGTTCAACTCTCTCATTATTTTTATATTGTATTGTCCTTTCTCACTGATTTGTAGATGTTCTTTTACACATTCTTATTACCAGGGGCTTGTCAGGTATTTGTGCTGCAAGCATCTTCTCCTAGTTCACGACTTCCATTTTCTCTGTTAATTAAATCTTTAGATGGCCAGAAGTTCATAATTTTGAAAAGTTCAGTATCAATCTTTAGAAATCTACCCTATTCCAAGGAAATAAAAACATTCTATTTTGTCTTCTTAGAAACTTCATCATTGTATGCTACACAATCAGATCTGCAATTCTTCTAGAATTTATTTTTGTGGACCATATGAAACAGGGCTAAGTTTTTGCTGCTGTTGTTCTTCTGTGGATATCCACTTTATGCAGCATCACTTATTGAAAAATCTTTGTCTCCCCTGCTCTGCTGTGCTAATTTTATCAGAAATCAAGTATTGTTATATGGTTCTTTTGTGGAGTCCCTATGTTGATCCACTGGCTTATCAGTCAGTCCTGGCACTAAGATGTACTGTTTTAATTGCTTTGGCTTCACAGTAAATCTCAGCTGTCACACATGGTAAATCTTTCCTCCTCCTCTTTCGTTTTTTGAAGATTGTCTTGCCTATTCCTGTTTCTTTGGATTTTTGGATGAAATTTGTAGTTGCCTTATCACTTGCCAACAAAAAAGATTATCTTGGCTATTCTTGGCCTTTTTTATTCTAGGAGAAATTTTAGGACTAGTTTGTCAAAAAGCAAACAATAAAACTTGGGATCCCAGTTAAAATTGCACTGAGTTTATACATTAATTGATGGAGAATTGATGTCTTTAAAATATTCAGTGTTCCCAATCCAAGAAAATGGTATATTCTTCCTTCATTTATGTCTATTTATTCTCAACAAAAATGCACAGTGTTCTATGTACATGTCTTAGTCATATTTTATTAGATTTATTTCTAGCATTTGATGTTATTATTATTATAAATAATAAAATTTATTATTTCCTTTCCTATTGTCTATTGCTACCATTTGGAAATACCATGCATGTTTGTATAGTCATGATATATCTAAAAACCTTGCTAAATGCATTAATTTGTTCTAATAGTGATTCTTGTCTAAATATATAATGCATTAATACATAAATATTAATATATATTATATATAATAGTAATAATATATAATTACATAATTATAATAGTAATTATTACTATTATATATTACTATTAATATATAATATATAAATGCATTAATTTGTTCTAATAATGATTCTTGTCTAAATATATAATCAGGCAACCTGCAAAGAATGACTGTTTCATCTGTTATTCTCTGATTCTAATACATTTATGATCATGACTTTTTTAGTTTTAGTTGGACTCAGTATAGTATTGAATAAAATGATAACACCTTTTTCTTGCTCAGCATCTCGGAGGAAAAGGTTTTATTATCTCTGTTAAGAATCTTCTATGTTGTAGATATTTGTATCAGATTAAAGATGTTTCTTTTATTACTAGCCTATTACAAGTTTTTTAAAATTATGAATAGATGTTGAATTTTATTGAATACTTCTGTATCTACTGAAATTCCCATATTATTATTTTTTCTTTATTCTTTCTTGTTAGTTTTCTTAACATGTCCTGGAGATTCATTCACTTTTTTTTACATGTGTTGTTGAATTATTGTTCCTTTGCCTTGATGAATAGAATTTCATTATGTATGCATAGCTCTTTATTTATTCTCTTATTGATAAGGCTTTTTGTGAATATGTGTTTTCATTTTTCCTAGATAAATACATAAGAGTAGAATTTTCTCTTTTACTTTCATTCTCTTTTATATTTAAGGTCTTTATTTTATAAGTAGCAGAAAAGTGTTTTTTTTAAATTCAATCTGATCATAGTTATCTTTTATTTGAAAAAGTTAGTTCAAAATTAATTACAGACATTCAAGTTTGAGTTTATTCTCTTTCAATTTGTTCTACTTCTGTTTTCTCTTTTCTCTCCTTTCTTAACTACACATGGATTTTTTTTTTTTTGTCTGTTTCATTTTGTTTCATCTGGCCTCCATGTTAGCTGGGAAGTTATTACTATCCTTTTAGTGTTTATGTTAGTAATCACAGCATGTATCTTTGATTTGTTAATATCTAACATAAATTAATACTACTTTTTAGACAGTAGAGAAACTTTAAGTATATTAGCCCCATCTACCTAGGCTATGATTTATAAGCTTTTAGTGCCATGTGTTTTGATTCAATGTATGTCTGAAATTCTAAAATATGTGTTATTATATTTTTATACGGTTTATATAATTTTCAATCACATATTTCCCTTTTCTATTGTTCTTTCTTCATTTGGTATTTCCGTGCTTCTTTCTGGAAGCATATTCCTTCTCTCTGAAGAACTTTATTATTTCCTCTAGTGGGGTCTGCTGAGGGCCAATTTCAGGCATTTACTTTCTTTTACCTCACAGGATATAACACTCTGCTGTCTTCAGCCTCCTGTTTTCTGTTTTCTGTTGAGTCAGCTACCAGTTTTACTTTTTCTTTTAAAGGTAATATTTCTCTTTTTCCCCCCTCTGGTTTTTAATATTTTCCTTCTGTTTTTAGTTTTCAACAGTTTTACTACAATAGATCTAGTGTTTTTTCTTTTATATTTATTCTACTTGGGAGTCATAGTACTTGAGTTGGCAGCTTGATGTTTTTTGGTCAATTCCAGATATGTCAGCTACAATCTCTTCAAATATTACTCCTTCTCCATTTTCTCTCTTCTTTCTTTATAGGATTCCAGTTATGTTACGTTAGACCTTTACACCAGGCTATATATCTTTTCTGGCTTTTCTTTTTCTTGTTAAATTTTATCCTTTTCTCCATCCTTGCTTTAATTTGTTTTCTTCAATCCATCTTAAATTTCATGAACCCACCACAAAACACCCCTAACTCTATGTGTGGGCAGTACCAAACTATGTTAGCTTCCATATCATGCCCTCTGTGCCTGTTGTCACTGTGGTCCTCTGTATCCTGAATCATCTTTTGGCTCTCAGCCATCTAGAAACATCTTTTAATGTTGATCTCCGGCATGGTTTACTCCTCCATGAGGTTTTTGTTGATCCTCTGCAAATAGAACCAACCATCCTACATCCCCACTTACCTCTCCCAGACCAGCCTAGGACTTTATTTGCCTACCCAGCCATCTCCCACAGGTAGCTTGGGGACTCCAGTTCCTTATTCATCTTTTAGTCTCTAAGATCCAACCCAATGCCCAGTACACAAATAAGTGCTAAGTAAATTGTTAATGAACAAATTAGTATAATCTACTGAATTCAAGGTACACATTAGAATCCTGGGCGAGGGGGTTGTGTTTTAAAGAATATTGATGTTAGGAACTACATTTTGTCAAATACAGAAGTGGACCTGGGCAACCAAAAAGGGTTCTTTTTTCCTTTCTTTTAGAACTCTAGGAAGAAAAAAAACAAACAACAACAACAACAAAAAACCAATGGAGATGATTCTAATGTGCATCTTGGATTGAGGATTGCTTACTTAATGAATCTGTCTTGGAATGGTGATTTCGTTGAAATTGGCTGGGGGCTGAAATAGTTTCCCTGTGAAGAACTGAGTGGGTCCCATGAAGGATGTCATAAGATATGCATCTTGGGGTGACACATTTTGGTGCAGCTGTCCACTGATGCACAGTACCAGGAACCCTGCTGGAGACTCACTCCGAGTGTGCGTGCCTGTGCTCTTGGGAGGTCCTCGTGTTACAGAAGTGACAGCCTGGGACTCTAATCTAGTTGCTTGTGTTGGCTAGAAATCTGAAGGAAATTCATTTTTTCTACCTCCTTTCTGCAATGGTAAAAGTTAATGGGTATTGGCAGCACCATCCCTTTTTGTGGGCAGGAGGGTGCATAGGTGCCCCTCATTCCAAAACCTTAGGGAGACAGAAGGCAACTGATAAAGGCACACAGGGCAAGAGGAACCTGATGACAGGCCTTAGGTGAGGCTGTCAGCACCACTGCCTCAGTTCAGACCTCTCGCTGAGCTGATGTGTGTGCTCCTTCAGTTGTCATAGAAACCAGATCTTTCTTCCTGACTCTCATCCCCTTTGCTGTGTGTTTGGTTTCCCATATTTTGATAAAATCAGATATGTAGTGAAGTGTACAGACTCCTTCCCAAATAACCCACCCCTCCCAAACCAATGTGGTTCAAGAGTCGCCTTGTGCCCTGTGAGACAAGCAGGTGAAATGGGAAGCCCTGATCGCCTTGCTCCACAATCCTGCAGCCACCTCCCACTTGGCTTCAGCAGTTATAGTTTGATACTAGCAATCTATGAGTTGAAACATGTCAGCTATTTTTGCATTCTCAGATCAGGCACAGACAGGGAAAGTGGATTAATGGCGTATAAAAATGAAGAGGGAACATTCTCTTGACCCAAAGTGGGTATTTGGGGTGTGCTACAATAATTAGGGAGATGGCCCTAATTGGAGAAAAAGAAAAGCAGCCCTCTGTTGGTATCAAACTGGGTTTAATAGAGTGTTAACGAGGCCAACATATTTGTAAGATATCTCAATTGTTCTCTTGACAAGAATTTGTGTCTTCAGTTACATTTGTGGGTAGTGTGCCGAATCTCATCCCCCCAGGCCTTCTGAAATGTGTATTCATGATTTTCTTTTTCATGAAAAAGTTTTTTTGGGAGACAAGCTTGTTCTTGCTTCTTTGCTGTTTTCAGTTGTTGAGACTAAGATAGGACAATTGTGTTTCATAAAAGTTTACTTAGCATTTTCTTGTGTCTTTTTCCAAGGTGGCATTGGCAAATGTGAAGCAATTCCTTTCCTTAAAAAAACCAGTGGAGGTTGGGAGAGGGGTGTCTGTCGAGTTCCTGAACTATGTTGTCCAAGATCCCTGTTACCGATGTCTCTATTGGTCTCTTGGGATGCAGCCAGAGCCGATTTTATCCATCTTCTTTGTGACTCCCCATGTAAGCCTTTGCATTGCAATGAGTGTTTTCATTTCCTCTCCCTTTTGTTAGCTATTGTCTGTTGTCTAACTAGAAGTTGATAGGACTGACCTTCAAGGTAAGACAATGGTGGAGAATGTATGTTAGAGAATGTAGATATTACAGATCCAGTAAGTTGAATGCCCTGGGAGGACCACTGTGAGGCATGTTGGACACCTGTTTATCTCACCCACCAAGTAACCTACACTTCTAGGATCCATGATGCCCATTCTTCACTGAGGCTGAACACAGCTAAGGTCTTTCATTTTTCATCCCTCATTCAAAATCTTAAGCCTAAGTCACCTTGCCATTGGCCCTTGTGTTCCTTTTGGTCTAAGCATGTGGCATGCAATAGGACAGAATGAATTATTATCCAAATTACTCCTCCATCCAGGTGCCCTGTGTCCTTGGAAAATAGTTGAATTTGACTTGAACTATAGAGAAATCTGTTTCTCATATCCTGACAGAAATTCCTTTGAGGTTGGAGATTTGCTGGGCTTAGAAGTCAAAGAGATGTTTATTTCTTCGTGGAGTGAGCCTTTTTATTCTCTTAAAAGAATTCTAAAACCACTGAAGCAAACATGATTTATTTTACTACATTGAGACCAAGAGTCATATGCAAATCACCAACTAGACCTGGTACTGACAAGTCAATTTTCCAGCAAAGATACATCAGGGCTAACCTGTTGCTCGATGATGAGCCAGCCTGAGAAGCAGATCATTTCTGCAGAGTGATACCTTATGTAACAGCTCGGACCCAGGAGTCCGTTTTGTCTTTAACACATCAGCTCTCAGAATCTTTGAAATTTGATTTACAGGAATTTTTAAGGAAACATGTCTATTTCTAATAGTGGATTACCTGCAAATTCCCTTGACCTTAAACCTGTGGGCAGAGTTATCAGTAAGGCAAACTTGCCTGCAATCTCTAGCCCAGAGTTTTCTACTTTAAAATCACAAGATGTGTCAGTCTCCAAAGCAGGAACCCCTACCCACTCATGCCATGTTCATTTCTATAACCCAATATCAAATTTTTTCAATGCATCCTGATCCCAACAAGCTCTAATCAATATATTTTTATTCTATCCTTAGCATTGTCTAATTCAACTTGTGTATCAGTCAAGACAGGCCAGATTATGCCATGCTTACAAAAATCCAAAACTATAGGGGCTTAGCATAATAAAGACTTATTTTTCACTCACATCAAGTCTACAGTGGGTCTGGGTAACAATTTAGAACAGCTATTCTCCATGATAAAGCTATGAAATCTAGTTTCAAGGAAACTCTCCATCTTATACCTATATCACAGGGACACTCAGACTCTTCAAGTGACCTGTCATGAAAAAATTATCTACAACAGGGATTGGTAAACTTTTTTTTAAGGAGCCATACATCACAATTACTCCACTCTGCCAATGTAGCATGAAAACGGCCATCAACAATACATAAACGAATCAGTATGGCTGTGTTCCTATAAAATTTAATTTATAAAAACAGACAATGGCTGGATTTAACCAGCAGGTCAGTTTTCTGATTCCTTGTCTAGAATTTTTCATTAGCAATTAAAGGCTTTTGTCTGGAGATTACATAGATCGCTTTGCTCACATACTTTATTTGCTGAAGCAAGTTCCATGGCCATGTCTTCAGGAGTCAGGGAAGGACAATTTTCCCATGTTTTCAGAGGAGATATGGGCAAATATTTATGAATAGTAATGTCTTCACATTTTCCATGCCGTTTGATAAAGCTGGGTATACATGGGAATCCTAGAAATAAGAATTAAAGTTAGCCAGTTGCTATGTTCTGATTATTTGTGTTTCCCCTAAAATTCATATGGTAAAATCTTCACCCCAAGGTGATAGTATTAAGAGGTTGGGCCTTTGGGGTGGTGACATGGTCATGAGGGGTGGAGCCCTCATGAGTGGGATCAGTGCCCTTCTAAAGGAAACCCCAGATAGCTCCTTTATCCTTTCCATTGTGTGAGGACAGAGAGAGAAGGCACCATCTACAAATTAGGAAATCGGCCCTCACCAGGCACCAAATCTGTGAGCATCTTGATTTAGGGGTTCCTAGACTCCAGAACTGTGAGAAAGTCATTTCTGTTCTTTATAAGACCCCCAGTTTATGATATTTTGTTATAGCAGCTTATGATGGGTAATTTTCTATGTCAACTTGATAGGTATTAACACATTATTTCTGAGTGTGTCTGTGAGGGTATGTCCAGAAGAGATAAGCATTTGAATCTCCAGACTGAGTAGGGAAGAGCCACTCTCATCAATGTGGGTGGGCTTTACCCAATCAATTGAGGGCCCACATAGTACAGAAAGGTGGCAGAGAGGGGATTCGTTCTCATTTCTGGAGCTGCAATGTTCATCTTCTCCACCCTTGGGTAGCACAGCTCCAGTATCTCAGGCCTTTGAACACTGAGATTCTGCCCTCCCACACCCTTCTTAGGCCTTTGTCTTTGGACTGAATTATATCACCAGCTTTCTTGGTTCTCTAGCTCACCGTCAGTATATCGAGGGACTTCTCAGTTTCCATAATCATCATATGAGCTAATTGCATAATATATTTTTCTGGTCTATTAAGGAACTCTAACTCCAACTTACGCTGACCAGACTAAGTTATCATCTTAGATATGAATCTTAATGCTTTGAGACAAGATCTTGCAGTCACTCAGGCAGAAGTCCAGTGGTATCCTCGTAGCTCACTGTAACCACAAACTCCTGGGCTCCAGTGATCCTCCTGCTTCAGCCTCCTGAATAGCTAGGACTATAGCTAATTTTTGTTTGTTTGTTTGTTTGTTTCTTTTCTTAAAAAAATCTGGGTTCTCACTAGGTTGCCCATACTGGCCTTGAACTCCTGGCCCCAGGAAATCCTCCTACCTCAGCCTAGAATTACAGAGCAGGAGCAACAAGGCCCAACTGAATCTTAAATCTTTTAAATCACTTAGCTGTTCTCCATGCCCCCAGGCAAATAAGTTAAACTTCTTGGAGTGCCAGTATCCCCATCTCTAATGTGAAGATTGTAATCATTATCTTTCCGGAACTATTGGAGGATTGAATGGGATAGAATAGAAAAAGATAAATAATTTTAGAAACTAAACAGAGATTCATGCAGTTATCCTTTGCTATTGTGCCTCAAGAGTCACTGGACCCAGTTTCAGTTTATCCTTCCATAACAGAGGTACCTTCCCCCACAAAGGCATGGGCATTGGCATGCTGAGCTCCAAACACAAGTGGTAGGCAGCCTGGTACAGGCGGCTTTCTTAACTTGTAGAGCAAAAGTCCAAAATTCTTCCTCTCTGCTGTCTCCGGAATATAGCACATAATATTGAAGAGTGGGCACAGCTGGAAACCGGCAGTGTGATGACTAGCTGAGGTAAACAAGGGGGGAAAAAGGCATACTACCTCTTTTTTTGAGGCAAAATTGCTTTTATGAGTTATGCGAATTTTCTCTCCCTGCCTTTTTCTCTTGGTATCCAGGGAGAGTCTCATTATGGCTTAAATAGTTCTCCTAAACCACTCCAATGATGCTGGCACATTTGTTAGTCCAACATGGTGTGCTTTAACTCCTCTCTGTTTTCAAGGCTCTGGAGTGGCCTGCAGTGGGTGGTGAGGAAGCAAAAGGGTAGGGATGGAGGGGGAACAAGGGATGACAGCAAAAGAGGAAGCCTCCAAGGAGCGTTTAAAGGAAGGAAACTGATGTTCATTGAGCATTTTCTCTGTGCCAAGAGCACCTCACACATTATCTCATTTTATCCCCTCAATAATACTGCAGTGGAGGCTGTCCTATTTCCATCAGAAAATTGAAACTCACCAAGTTTAAGGAACATGCCCAAGGTCACACAGCTAGGAAGGGGCTAGGTTTTAAAGCCTGGCTTCACTCCTAAGTTTATCTTCGTTCTCTGCTACCAGGCTGTGTTCTCCACAAGGCAGTGGCACCTGGGTAGATGTCACTGACCCATCTTCCTTCATGGCAGTTCACTGAATCATCTGCCCCACTGAGGGACTCTGTACAGATAATCCATCCCCTGAAGGACTTCCGTGCTCCTTCCTCTCCACCTATGCCGACCATTTCATGCCTGTTCCTCTCTCTGAGCCTCCGTGTAGGTTTAGGGCTGAGTTTGTAGATAGGGAGGTCATGTACTGCCAAGAAAGCACCAAAAGTCAGTGAAAGGTTAAGGGAAGGAGCAGCAGGAGGAAATAAGAAGACTTGGAATCTAATAAATAATAAAGAAAAATTTACTATTACTATTTGTCAGCTACTTTCCATGTATTAATTCATGTAATCCTCATAATAATCCTATGATGTATTGTAAATGCTGTTATTAATTAGATTTCAAAGCCAAGGTATTGAGGTAGGATGCACCTTGCCCAGTTGCACAGCTAGTAAATGGCAGAACTGAGGCTTGAACTTGGAAAGGAAGACTCTAGCACTCTGCCATTTCAGTCATCTGAGAACTTCTTGAACAATGCCAATGCTGGGCCCTCACCCCTTGAAGTCCTGCTGTATTTGGGACGGGATAGAGTTAGCACATCGGCATTTTTTAAAGTGTTTCCTGGGATGAAACTGAAGTGCAGACATAATTGGAGCCCTGTGTAACTCAGTTATTGCACCTCCTGTGTCCCGGCTTCATCTGCATATGAGAAAGGTGGGGTTTAGAACTGCGACTGTGTATTTGGGATGTCACAATCAATGAGGAGTCCTATTAGCATCTGATGGGCAACTTTAAGGAATGCAAAGCTGGGGACTCAGGTGTTGCTGGGGACTAGGTTATCCAAGGAATTATTTTCGTGCTGAAATTGCCAATAACATCCCACTAGGATAAGGTGCTCTTTGGCTCTCAAAATCTGTGTATGGGTGATTCTGAGTTCTCCTGAGTGGCGAGGGGGATGGGATGTTTTCCCAGCACTGACTAATGACTCTACAGTAAGCTGCAGAGGAGACAGGCAAGTCGGCAGGTTAATTTCTTCCTGACACGATGACTCCATGACCCTGGGAAGAATGTGTCATCAGCCTGGGCCTAGGGCCATTTACAAAATGAGATTAAAAAAAAAATAAATCCAATGGGCTCATCTGAGAATTAAATAAAACATCATATGCAAATAACCAAGCATAGAGGTACTTGGCACATAATAAATACTTACAAACAATGCACCATGCATATGATGAAATTAATGTCATTTTCCTCTTCAGGTTGATTAGAAAAGCATCTGTACTTATTCGTGTAATGCATGATGAAAGCAACGTAAATAATAATTACAAGTGCTCACAATGATGAAGGCATCTAATTGTGTGCTTACTGTATTCAGCACCCAGCTCTGCAACAATTGTTGGTTCCTATGTTCTTGTTCAAAGGAAAATCTTTTAAAAGATAGCTCTAAGTTCCCCAATAACAAATGTAACAGTTCTGCCATGTTTCTAATGTTTCTATTGTTGCATTCCAGTAAGCTAAAGAATAAAGCATGCAAACATATAAATGTATACTTACAGATGGAGAACTATAATGCCATGTGAAATCTCACCCTCAGCACACATGCCCTTTCTAAGAAGGAGACGTCAGGATAAAAGATCCTTTTGTTACAGAGCAGGGTGAGGAGTGTGAAGAGGTAGACTGCATTATGATTGAAAGGGATATTAATGTTGGGGATATGGGAGAGGGAGGAAACTGATGCAGAGCTGCTATGAGGAACCTGGAGAAAGGATCAGGGGATGAGTGATTCATCCTTACCTTTGTCTTTCCACGGAATCCTGCAGTAAAGTGTTCATTTCGTCCTTAAGTCCTTGGAGACTTGAGCCTATTCTTTTTTTTTTTTTTATTGAGTCATAGCTGTGTACAATAATTCAGTCATGGGTGCAGTGTGCAAGCTTCACATACAATCGGAGATATTTTTATCAACCTGATTGATATAACATTCATGAGATTTTCTCATTTACTATGTGAAAACATTTTTGATCCATATTTAGAAGTTTTATCCTGACCCTTCAAATATGCACCACAAGTGTGATCTCACCCTTTATCCTCTCTCCCCCCACCCTCTCCCTCCCCTTCCCTCCCTCTCCCCTTTCCCCATCTTCTTGTGCAATAAATGGGTTGTAGCCTTTGCTTGAAAGATATAATAAATTATTATTTTTGTTCTTTTTTTTTTTTGAGACAGAGTCTCACTTTGTCGCCTTCAGTAGAGATCTGTGGTATCACGGCTCACAGCAACCTCAAACTCTTGGGCTCAAGCGATTCTCTTGCCTCAGCCTTCCAAGTAGGTGGGATTATAAGCCCCCACCACAATTCTCTGGCTATTTTTAGAGATGAATTATTTCTCTGGCTCAGGCTGATCTGGAACTCATGAGCTCAGGCAATCCACCCACCTTGGCCTCCCCGAGTGCTAGGATTACAGGCATGAGTCACTGCAGCCAGACTTAAATTATTATTTTTGGTATTATTATTATTATTATTTTGGAGATAGGGTCTCAATCTGTGGCCTACCTTGGTGTACAGTGGCACAGTCATAGCTCACCACAGCCTCAAACTCCTGGGCCCAAGTGATCCTCCCACCTCAACCTCCCAACCAGCTGGGACTATAGCTGTATGTCACCACACCTGGCTAATTTTAAGTCTTAGAGGTGGGATTCTCACTACATTGCTCAGGTTGGTTTTGAACTTCTGGCCTTAAGCAGTCCTCTTACCTCAGTGTTCCAAGTCTTTAGGATGACAGGTGTAAGCCACTGTACCCAGCTCCAATAGCTTTTTATTTCTCTGTAATTTCCAACTTAGCATAATGACACTTTTAAAGGACATTTAATTTGTTTATAATATTAGTTACTATCTGCAATATACAAAAGATATACTCTGTACTAGAACATGCTTTTCACAAAGACATTTTCTTTAAGAGAAAGAGGGGCTGGAGAAATGTCTCCAGAGCAACTGTCTTGAGGAATGAATCCTAATATTCATTAGGGTGTCTGGTTCTCTGACCTTGAGCTAGCTGTGCAGCCAGATTCCACAGAGGGAGGGATGTGGGTGACATTTTAAAACCCATCTCAGCATTGCTGAGATCCTGTTTTCTTGGAAAGTCTCCTGACCTGGGCCTCTTACTGGCTTTCCAGAGCTTCTGCCTTTGATGTGTTACAGCCAGGCTGAAACCATACTTTGAAAGACATTTCCAGGGTGAGCTTAGCATGCTGCTTCCACTCCACCACCCCCTCCCCGCCCCTGGCCACAGAGCCCAGCTGCTGCTGTCTTTAAACCAGCTGCTTCCTCTGTCCAGCTTGCTCTTTCATCAGTTTCCTTCGTTTCTGTGCGTGGCTGGCCCTTCTCCTTGTGTCTTTGTCAGCTCAAACGCCTCTCCCTTAGCTAGTGTCTTCCTCCTTTCTACCCATAACTCTCAAACATGTTGCCTTCCTTTATTTCTTCCAAAGCACTTAATCATTGTTTGCTTTGTTCATTTCTGTGGCCCCAGTAAATGAGGACCTAGCACATAGCAGGCACTCATTAATTGTCCTTTAGCCATCCCTCTAGCTACCCATGAGTTCATCTAGGGTTTTGTCTTTTTCTTTTCTTTTTTAAGAGACAGGGTAGAACTTTTTTGCCCAGGCTAGAGTGCAGTGGTCCCATTCAAGCTCACTGCAACCTCAAAACTTGGAGCTCAAGCAGTCTTCTCATGTTAGCGTCTGGAATAGTGAGGACTATCGGGTTGAGCTATCATGCTTGGCTAATTTAAAATAATTTTTATAGGCGGCGCCTGTGGCTCAACGGGCTAAGGAGCCAGCCACGTACACCTGAGCTGGCGGGTTCGAATCCAGCCCGGGCCCGCCAAACAACAATGACAGCTGCAACCAAGAAATGGCTGGGCATTGTGGCGGGCGCCTGTAGTCCCAGCTACTTGGGAGGTGGAGGCAGGAGACTCGCTTGAGCCCAGGAATTGGAGGTTGCTGTGAGCTGTGATGCCACAGCACTCTATCAAGGGTGACAGCTTGAGGCTCTGTCTCAAAAAATAAAAAAAATAATAAAAAATAAAATAATTTTTATAGAGACGAAGTCTCCTTACCCTTCCCCGGCTGGTCTCAAACTCCAGGCAATCCTTCAGTCTCACCCTCCCAAAGTGCTGGGATTATAGACGTGAACCACTGCGACCAGGCACTTTCTTTTACCATAAAATTTCCATACTGTAAAGCAAACAAACTTAAGTGCATATTCACCAAATATTGACAAATGCCTACATCTATAAAACCCAAACCTCAGTCGAGATAGAGAACATGGCTCACACCCTAGAGAGAGCTGCGAGCCTCTTTCTAGTCATCTGCCACTGCACCCCACAGCCCTCTGAGGCCCAAGCACACCGTGGGCTTGCTCAGGTATTTTTCTCCAGATGTTGGTTTTGAAGTCTCTTCTTCAATTCCATTCTTATCACTTCCTTCTACCCCTTTCTGCTCTGCTCCTCTCAGTGTCCCTACCCATGCTGTCACACCCCTTCATACCTCTGCAAGGTAGACCTTCTGCACTTTATTCCAGTTCAGGTCAGTTGTCACCACCTTTGAGAAGCCTCCCTTGACTGAATCCTCCTTGCCTGCAGCTCACTCCCACTCAAAGCTTGCACCTCCTGTCTTGTAAGTACCAAATCATCATAGTGAGTCACCCTTCCAACCTCCCCATTCAACTGTGAAAATCTTGAGGGTAGAAACTGCATCTCCCAAAGGCCACGGTCAACCTAAGGTTCAATCAATGCTACAGAAGTCATTACATAAAGTTCATTAGTGAGTCTATGAGGCCAGTACAGCAACACTAAAGCTTTAAAACACAAAACCTCTTTCTATTACATTTGTCAGATTCTGTGTAGAACAGAGGTGAGAAATAAGGTTTGTTTGAAACAAGGCCCTGTTAAGAACATTTTGTTAGGGGAAATGTTCTTTAGAGGCAGATAGAGACTCTAAAGTTCTTATTACCTGTTTACTAAGCCTCCCTTTTAAGGAGGGTTACTGCTTTTACTACTAGATTAAAAAAAAAAAGGAAGATAAATTTTTATTGTTTTCCTTTTTTTTTTTTTGAGATAGAGTCTACATCGCCCTGTGTAGAGTGCTGTGTTGTCACAGCTCACAGCAACCTCAAATTCCTGGGCTTAAGTGATTCTCTTGCCTCAGCCTCCCAAGTAGCTGGGACTACAGGCGCCCACCACAACACCAGGCTATTTTGTTGTTGTTGTTGTTATTGTTGTTTAGCAGGCTTGGGCCCAGTTTGAACCCACCAGCCCTGGTGCAAGTGGCCAGTGTCCTAACCACTGAGATATGGGCACCGAGCCAAATTTTTATTGTTTTTCTATTTGCAGGATGTGAAAATGGAAACACAAACTCTGTTGTCTATTCCTAGAAGGACACTCATCCCATCCTGAGGATCTCCTCTTATAAGCTTATTAACTGTCTCAAGTAACCCATTCTCAAATATCATCATTTCGGAGGCTAAGATGTCAACACATGAGCTTTTGTGGGGACACAATTCAGTCCATGGCAGGGATTCTGTTTCTGGTGCAGAGCCTGGACTGCTGGAAGCACTTACTGAAAACACCAATATATCAGCTCCAGGCCTAGCTCATCACAGAGGGCAATGTGGGTGCCAGGCAGAATCCAGGGAATTGTGTTTGGCCATCACATTTTTTGTTTTGTTTGTTTGTTTTGAGACAGTCTCACTTTATCGCCCTCGGTAGAATGCCATGGCGTCACACAGCTCACAGCAACCTCCAACTCCTGGGCTTAAGCGATTCTCTTGCCTCAGCCTCCCGAGTAGGTGGGACCACAGGCGCCCACCACAACACCTAGCTAATCACAGTGTTTAAAATTAAAAGTTAAATTAGTTGCTGACATGTAAAAGTGAAGTTTCATACAGAAACACTCTTCTCTTGAAAAATGGAAGGATTGGGCAATTTTGGGCTAGCATTCCTGCCTGGTAGCAATTGGCTGAGGCTGATCAATGGATGCTCTCTTTACATAGGACAAGTGTTCTCCAGCTCTTATCACTACCTGGCATCTGAGACTGAGGTAACTTCTCTTCTTTGAGTTACCCACCTGGCCAGAGCAGACACTTAGGTTAGTGACCTCTGTTTGGTGACTGGTGGAAAAGCTTTTTGTTGTTCTGTACACTTTTTCTTAGCCAAAAGGCCAAGAAGCAATTCTTTTTGTGGTTCTAGACATTTTTCAAAATTTGGTTAGAGTTGTGGACCCTCTCTCTAGCACACAACACACTTTATATACTGTTTGGAGCTCTGCAGCCCCTCTTGAGGCCAGGCTACAGACTCTCAGGGCAAAAATAACATTGCCCTTTCCCTTCTTCAGTCTTTTCTGGATTTTCCCATGGCTGGCTCTTCTCCACATTGGAGCCTCAGCACCAATGGCAAGAACCAACAGCTAGGGTGGCGCCTGTGGCTCAAAGGAGTAGGGCGCTGGCCCCATGTGCTGGAGGTGGCGAGTTCAAACCCAGCCCTGGCCAAAAACTGCAAAACAAAACAAAAAACCAACAGCTACAGATCTTCCCTTAGGTAGCTGTCCTCCCCACCCAGTCCTTTTAATCTCTGATTTTATTTTTCCTAGAAGGCTTCTCATTCTCTGTAATGATCTGGTTCAATATTAGCTCACCTGTATACTGTCCAACTTGCCTCTCATGCCCTAGAATATGTTAGAGGACGCTATCCCAGCTGGAGAATGGTGTCTGGTACAAATAAGGCC
Source organism: Perodicticus potto (assembly GCA_963574655.1). Classification (NCBI taxonomy): domain Eukaryota; kingdom Metazoa; phylum Chordata; class Mammalia; order Primates; family Lorisidae; genus Perodicticus; species Perodicticus potto. Next base: position 38,109 of record CAUYRH010098279.1, read on the forward strand.
TCATTCAAGAAACTTCTATTAGATATACTTAAAAATGTACATCATTTTGTAAAAAATCTAACTATTATGCACTTAATTTCAAAAAATGAAAACTTTGTTAATTTTAAAGTTAACTTTTTAACGACTTTGTTATATTTGCTTTTTGTTAAGCAGGCACTTAAAAGAGTTTACTGAAATGAACGCAGGGATGGGTGGAAGGTTGGATCCCCAATCTTGGGCTCCTGGAGGCTTCAGGAGTGAGGAGCCGGGTGGGAGAACAGCCCCGTAGTTCCCTCAAGTCCCGTTTCTGGGGAACTCTCTCCGTGCGCCCTACGGCAGGTGCCCGCGGGCCCGGGGAGGGAGAGGGGACGCTTCGGGGCCGGAACCGGAGCTCCCGGCTCGCCAGTTGCGGGGGGGGCAGCTTAACGGGCCGGACCGCAGCGGCTGCCCGCGGAGGTGAGGGGCGGGCCCGGAGAGTGTCCCCAGCGGCGTCGGCGGCGGCATGGCGGGGCGGCGGGTGAACGTGAACGTGGGCGTGCTGGGCCACATTGACAGCGGCAAGACGGCGCTGGCGCGGGCCTTGAGCACCACGGCCTCCACCGCAGCCTTTGACAAGCAGCCGCAGAGCCGCGAGCGCGGCATCACGCTCGACCTGGGCTTCTCGTGCTTCTCGGTGCCGCTGCCCGCGCGCCTGCGGTCGGCCCTGCCGGCTTCTGAGGCGGAGCCCGCGGCGGGCGAGCCGCTCCTGCAGGTCACGCTGGTCGACTGCCCGGGGCACGCCTCCCTCATCCGGACCATCATCGGCGGTGAGCGCGGGCGGCAGCGCGGCCGGGAGCCGGGCTCGGGGCCGGGGGCGGGGCGGCCGGGGGCGGGGCCGGGGGCGGGGCGGCCGGGGGCGGGGCGGCCGGGGGCGGAGCCCAGCCCCGGGGAGGGACGTGGTCCCGCCGCGCAAATGGGGGCCCCGGGCGGCGCCTGCGGCCCAGAGGAATGGGGCGCCGCCCCGTGTGCCGGAGGTGGCGGGTTCAAACCCAGCCCCGGTCAAAACAAAACAAAAACCAAATGGAGGCCCGGAAGGAGAGTGCGCCTGGTCCGGGGCTCCGCTGCAAGCGAGCAGAGGCTTCGGGGATTGGAACGCTCAGCCGGCTAATCTAAAAGCGTTTCTCCCCAAAACAACCAAGCAGCAAGGTGCTTTCCCTCGAACAAAACAGACCACACAAATTGTATTTACCTATTTAAAAACTGTGTTTGCAAGACATTTTCAAGTTAACAAAATTCAGAAGCTACAAAAGGTGAACATAAAGTCTCAAAACAGGTCTCCACGCACCTGTCCTTTGGTCTCCTGGTTCCTGTTCCCAGAGTCAACCACTATCCCCAGTTTCTTGTGTATCGTTTCAAAAAAAACTCCATGTCAATACAAGCATATCTGTGTCTATGTATAAATCCCCCTTTTTTTCCCTTTAATTTTCCTTTTTCCTTTTTTTTTGAGACAGAGCCTCAGTTTGTTGCCGTCAGTAGAGTACTGTGGCGTTACAGCTCACAGCAACCTCAAACTCTTGGGTTCAAGCGATCCTCTTGCCTCAGCCTCCCCAGTAGCTGGGACTACAGGCATCCTCCACAACACTCGGCTGTTTTTAGAGAGTCTTGCTCTTGCTCAGACTGGTTTCGAATCTATGAGGTCAGGCAATCCACCCACCTCCCAGAGTGCTGGATTACAGGCGTGAGCCACCGCGCCTAGAAATTGTTTTGTTTTTAGGAAAAAATGACATAGTCACGTAAACACATGGCATAAAAGTGTATATAGCTAAAAGAAGTCTACTGCTCACTGCTGACTTTCGTCCTGATTACGTTCCTTCCATTTCCTTCCTGCAATATTCTATACACCTACAAGAACATATGGGAATATATGTAGATTGGGCGGCGGATTATTAGTTTGGGGGCATATGACCTCACGGGTCGCTGGACATTCTGGGTCCTAGCTATAGTGATGAGTTTAAGTACACGGGTGGGGAACCTTTTCTTGTTGGAAGACCATATTTAGCTATAATCAAATAAGGCTCTATTCAAGAAACTTCTATTAGATATTCTTAAAAATGTACATTATTTTCTAAAAATCTATTATGTACTTAATCTCAAAAAATGAAAACTTTGTTAATTTTAAAGTTATCTTTTTAATGACTTTGTTGTATTTGCTTTTTTGAAAAGCATTTGAATATTTGGTTACAGTAATTTTAGTTGATACTTTAAATGTGTATCAGTCTTTTGTGACCTTAAGAGAGTCTTGATTTGGGCCAGGCAGGAGAATGTAGATCTGCAGGAGTAAGTGGTAGAAAAGCAAGAAAGCGTTTTTTAGCATATTGCTGAAGGCCTGTTTATTCTACTGCTTTTTTCCATATTTTAATTGAATCTTTCTTAGCATCATACATTGACTCTAAAATGTCCTCTACTGAGAGCTCAATCAATTCCATCTGTAGTTTTCTTTAGGTGCTTTGATGGTGTCAACTAAGTGAGGCTGAAATACTAATTTGAGTGTGATGTCGTGATTCTCAAAGTCTGCAAACCTTTCATTGTATTTTCCAATTAATAAGTCTATAACAGTTGTGTATTCTTCAGATGATTTGTATACACGTAACTCATCCTGCTAACTCACCTTTGCTAACTGGAAAAAGGTTCTTCCAAAATTTACTTTTGGAGAAGCTTTTTTTGAAATGCTTGGATTTTTGCCACGTATAATATATAGAGTTAGTTTTACCTTACAAAGAAATATTCAGGTTGTTTTGATGTGATACCATGTCAAATACTGCATTCCTATAGAAATCTTATGTCAATAATTCTCATTGCTGATTCCGTTCTTCATAAAATTTAACTGTTTTTACAGAGATAAAATTTTGGCTAATACCTGTTCCTGAGATAGCCAACTCATTTTAGAATGATGGGGCAAATCCACGTTGAATACCTCATTGTTCAACTTTAGCATGTTATGAAACTGATGGATGCATTTGCACTAGTATAGTTAACAGTACTTATAACTTGTTGCAAAGTGTCACTTAAAATAATAGCTTTAGCACAGAGATTTTGCTGACGAAAGATACAATGAAAAGAAATGAGAGCATCTGGATCCGTTAATACTTTTTTTTAATCTGGGAAATAAACCCTTCATATTTTCCTGTCATGGAAGGTGCACCATCTGTACATATACTCACCACGTTTATCAAACTCAGTTCAACTTCACAGCATTTATCTTGAAAGTTGTATTCATTCCCCGTGTTCTATTTGTAAGGGTGCCCAAAGTAACTGACTGTGGCAAAGAAAATCTTATGTTATGACCTGAAACAAGTATAAAATCTGTGCCACGTCAGTAGTATCAGTTGATATATCCAAAGTGATTGGATAATATGTATTTTCCTTTTGAAGTATTATATGAAGTTCTGTTAAGTTGAAGGCTAATTCATGCTGTTGGTCAGTTATGGTTCTTGAAAGAGGCAGTTGTTTGTATTTTGAAATAATATAAGGGTCCAAGCATCCTACAACTTCGACAATACATTCTTTTACAATTTCTACATCATGAATGGCTTCCATTTTTCCCGAATATAAAAACTACTTTACAGGTTCCTTAACTGGCATTGTTTCCTGGTCTTATTGCTGCTTGAAAGAATTGTCTTCACTTTTGCTTTTCATCTTTTAATTTCTGCAACACAACCTTTCCTGTCACTCCCTCTATTTAAAATATTTGTGGTCCTTAATGAGTGTTACAATGCTGATGAGCATTGAATTGCTTTCATGTTGATGCTGCAGTATCTCAAAGCAGGCAAATATTATCTTTAGCAGAAACAAGATTATATTACAATTCCCAATCTTCATTAAAGACATCTGTTTTCTTCCTTCAGCATTCTCTTGGGCTTCTTCTTCTTCTTCTTCTTTTTTTTGTTTGAGACAGAGCCTCAAACTGTCGCCCTGGGTAGAGTGCTCTGGCATCACAGCTCACAACAACCTCCAATTCTTGGGCTCAAGCAATTCTTCTGCCTCCGCCTTCCAAAGTACCTGGGACTACAGCCACTCGCCACAATCCCCGGCTATTTTTTGGTTGCAGCCGTCATTGTTGTTTGGCGGGCCTGGGCTGGATTCAAACCCGCCAGCTCAGGTGTATGTGG